>JANHGB010048947.1:0-63103 GCA_026283785.1 Coracopsis vasa
ACTGAAGGGTGGGGGGCGGGAGGAGGAAGGGGGAAGAGAATAAATAAGATTAAGTTATGAAAAGATCAGCTGAAGATGGTGGTTTTGGCAGAAGCAGAAAATGGAAGTTTGTGGATTGGTGGAGCAACAAGAAGCAGCTGGATTCATGTGTGTAATATTAGTTATGATAGTACAGTTTGTTAAGCAGAAATTCAGTTTTGTCCCAGGAAAATGGCCTGAATCACGATTCATTCCCTCAAGCTACTTCCAAACCTGTGTCTTCATTTCCACTGAGTCCCTGTGTGCTTATTGTTGTCTGAGATTGATACTGTTGGCTTGCAATTTGAAGTGTTGTTTTCAATGTAGCTGATGTATTTTTCAGTTTTGATCATTTTGATCAATATACCAGTGCCCCATTGGAAGGCTCAAGCACAAAACCTGACTAATGTAAGAGGTGAACAGTTGCATCTAACATATGTTGATGCTTTTGTTGGATACTCATCTTCATATCAAACAAGTTGTCATGCTCTGTTACAGAGGCTGCACCTCTCGACTGCTGTCATCAGATCCTTTTCTGGGAGAGGAGCTGAAGTTTCTCTTGTGTGCTGCAGGTCCTGCCCATCTCTCCAAAGCTGAGCAAAGTGTTGAACAGGAAGCTGAAGCTGCTTGTTGTGACTAGAGAAAGGAGGGTGAGAGAGCAGGCTTTGAATAAGAGAACAATCTTTTAAGCAACAGAATTGTTATGCTGCTAAGGATGAGCCAGGTAGCTACCGAGGAGATAATGTTGAACACCCTTCAAAGTTATCAAAGGTGTTTGACTTCACACACTTTCACACTTTAACAATTCTGTGTGCAGTTTTTAAGCATATTATTAAATGTATTCTGGCCTGTTGTGTGTCCAAGTTAATTTTCAATTAGCACTGACTGTGCTAATTACTCAGTATGTGTAATTATATATAAAAGCAACTGCAAATCATTTCATATCACTTGTTTTGTGGTCCAGATACATTGTTGATAATAATTGTGATGGCAACAGCAGAGAATGAGAAAACACATCTAGATGTCATTGTTTGACAAATTTTTTTGACATTGAAGGCCCTGATTTTTTTATTTATCTGATAACTCCTTTTAGATGTAGAAAAGTGGAATCCACAAATGTCATTCAAGTGAAGCTTATTTCTTGTAATGATTTTCTTCTTATAAACCCCAAACTGGGCACTGCATGATCCTCTTTTCTGAAGAAGTTGATAGTATATTAATGGGGCTCAGCTTTCAAAATACTCCTGCCAAAAGAAGTGAATCTTGCCTTTTACAGGCGTTATGAGAAGAGGGTGCTGTTTCCTCTGTTTGTGCTGTCAACATTAATTCCAGTTTCTTCTTTGACTTGGCCTAGATTTTTATTCTTAAAATCTGTACTTTTTTTATGATATAATCTCTATCTCTTGGGCAGAAGCTATACCCCAAAGGAATAGGAGAGAGCTTTTTGGCTAATGCTTGGCATAATACAGTAGATGTACTGACCAAACTAACTGTGAATTGACCTCTAGTCTGAAATAGAAAAAGATGTTAAATTACTACTCTTGAGGAACAACTAACTCAGCTGCTTGTATTATAGAATTTGCTTATAAGGAAAAGGTAATTTTAGGTACATAGGTCAGCAGTGGTTTTAAAAAGAAAGTGAGATTTTTCGGTGAGGGGGAAAGATGAGTGCTGAATATTCTTTCCTAGGTAGCAGGCTGGCAGACAGCAGTTTCCTGGCAACGTGACCAAGTGGCTGAATGTGTTTCATGATAGCTGTGTTAATTCTCGGCACAGCATGCAAACGCTTTGCAGCAGTGCATTAAGGAACATCATTAACAAAACAGGGACTTTATCTCTGCCATGTTTTTTTTAATACGTTTATGAAGAGGCATGGATCTTTATAATTCTCCTCTGGAATAACAAGGTTCATCTGATACCATTTTCTTTGAAAACTTAAGCATTCTTGAGGGATATAATGAGTTAGCTTTGATGCTGTAGATAACTGAAGTAAAACTTTTCTTTTTGGTCTGTCGCAGTCAGGGTTTCAGGAATGCAGAGACTCTCCCCTGGTGAAATAATATAGCAGCTAAAGATCCTTCTCTTTGGATAGTGTGTTGGTGTTTACTCGCTTTTGTTAGTTACAATGTTTTTTGCTTCCACATGCAGGGATATTTTTTTTGAGGTATTGCTTAAAAGTGTCCAGATAATACAAGATTTTGTGGCAGAGATTATTTTTTTGTGTTTTCTTTACCTATTTTAGATTGTTGTTTTTTGATGTTGCTGTTTCATCTTCCCAGCTGAGTTTCCTTTTTAGGGTTGTGACACAGGACAGCATGAAGTGAAAGCCCTGTTACCTGGATCAAGCACTTTTATTTTTCATACTTTCCAAGTTTTAGTTTCCATTTTTGGATTTTTTTGATCTGTCTGCTGGAAACATCAGGTGGAAGCAGGGATAAGGGCTGAGTTAAACAGAACTATTCTCCACCTGGTGTGAGTTGATGTAAAATACTGTTTTTTGTGCATCCCCTGGTGAAATACTTTGGACTCTTTGGCATAACCTAAGTTATAATTTTAAGGTACTTCTTAGTGCTTTTCCCTTTAAGCAGAACAGGACAAACCTGGTATTGAATTTGCCAGAGTACACTTTCCAGAGCTGTGACATGAACTTGCTCAGTCTGCAGTAGACAGGACCCTGCTTCCTTCATTTAAGGAAATTCTTTTCAGAAAATGCTGGGATTGGTTAGTTTTAAGATACTGAGTCTCATTGTGAATTCAGGTGTAATAAACTTGGCACCAAAGTAGAATAAAGGTGTGAATCATTTCCATGTGTGAGTTACTGTTCTAGTTCAACTAATGGTCTTTCTGGGTATCAGAATTCCCCTTCTGGGCTGACAAAATATAACTGCAGGCCAAATGCTTCCCCTGGCAGCTAAATACAAACGGGTAACAAACTGTTCTTATGTGGAACCTGAGAGTGAAAGAATAATTTTTCTTCTGATCTAACAATTTAGTTAAGATTTATTAGAAAAATTATGTTGGAGGTACATCTGTGATTTAGCTCTTTTCAGGTGATTTTTATTCCTTAAAATGCGATGACAGCTGATTCTTTCCATCCTGTGGCTCTGGTATCTATGCAGTCTTTCTGCTTTCCTGTCTCTAACTTTCCCTGTACACATGCTCTGTATTGAAGTGTCTTTTTAATAGGATTGAAGTTTTAGCTCGGTAGGATTGAGGCTTTAGCTCTGATTATCTAACTGCTAAACCAGTTTTTAATTGTGATAGTGATTGCAAGGGCAGTCGAGTCCAGGTTATTGAAGGCATTATGGTCTCCTAGGTGATCTGACCCAAGATGATCTGAACCTTGATGTTTTCGCCTGTAAGAAGGAATTACACTATTTGCAGGAGATACTGAATTGTTTAGTTCTTGATTTTAAAAGATTATTTGTTTTTGTCCAGTCTCTTCAGGACCTAGTTGCTTTCAAGCTGAAGTTGTTTTCTATCTGTAGGTTAGTATACATCCTAATATGATGATACTTCATCCTTTACAGAAGATGTAATAGCCTTTAGAGCTGTCACAGAATGTGTTAGTGATGCCAAGAAATAATTTTAAATGTGCTCCTGCTCTTTTAGAAACTAAAATTAGATACGGGGAATGTTTTCTAATTCAGTATTACCTTTTCTTTATTTATCTGTGTCTCGGCAGACTTGCCCAGGACTGCGGGTTGTTTCATAATGTAAATTGTTCCTAGTGTTTCCTAGTTCTTTTTTGTACTTGACATAAATATGTGTAATTGATGTTGGAAGATCAGTTCAGCCATGAATATACAGTGCTAGCCGCAGGTGCAGTAATGGAAAGAGAACAGATCAGGGTGGGAAAGTTAACATTTGCTGTGTTACAGAGTCCTTTTTCACTGTTTCATATAGACATTCCAGGATCCCTGAATGTGCTCTGCTTTTTGCCTTCTGCATGATTAAGTGCTTTTTGGGCCAAAAAGCACAGTAAATGGCCTGTAATGACTTGGATAGATAAATTAATCTCTAGGCAAAGATGGTACCAGTTAATCCATTCACTAGCAGGCCATCTAAAAAATGAGGTCTGAGATAATCAATTGAAAGTATATTTAAGGGTAAGCAAGGAAAGGTATATTTAAGGATTAAATGCACAATTACACTAAAAGTAAAATGAAATGAGAGTAAGCCAGCTGCAGCAGCACTGACAATGACTAAGATAATCTAGCTAAGTTTGATTTTAATTTTTGTTAGCATTCTGGACCAGTTACTGTGTCAGCAAGTGATCTCCAGTGAAACTGTTCATGCAAGTAATTAATAATAATTTAGCTCCAGCCAAAGCCATTGCATTTTGCTGATTCACTCCCATCTCCAAAATGCATGTGTTACAGCTGCTATCTATATAATATATGAGAGTAATATTCCTCTTAATATAAAAATATGAAGCTTTGATACAAAATTTACATCCAGTTGCAGTAAACATGAGGCTCTGGTTCATGTGGCATTCCATAATTACTAGTGAAAATTGGTGAAAACTAATCATTGGGATATAAAGAACTCAGGTTCCCGTGCAGTAAGGCTTAAAAATTGAGTTAAAATGGATCAATTTCTTACTCTGTTCATTATAAAACCTGTGCCCTCTGCAAAATGAACTCTGAAGCCAATGTTAATTTTATTTCAGGATTCTGCACTATTTGATTAGTTGTATGCCAATTGATTTGCTTTGTGCTGTAAGTTTTATTTCTTAGTATGTTTATGTATGGGTTTGGCAATACTGCCCATTAGTAAACTTACCCATCTCATTAAGACTGTCAATATCTTAGCTAGATTTTAGTAAGTTGGGCTGAACTCTTCTAAAATGAGTGTTTGTCTCAGATTGGAATTGCTTTATCTATGTCAGCGAGGCAGTACCCAAACTGGCTTCAGCTCTTCCATTTGCTCTTGCTAGAAAAAGATAGGGTTTTCTGCTTGTGGTGATGAATTCCAGTGATTCTTTGTTTGAAAAGCCCTGGATATGGAAACAGCTGAGGTGAAAGTGTTTCATTGTAAAACTTTGTCTCAGAGGAGGAGTTGCAAGGAAAGAGGCAGGACTTTTCTATGTTGTAGTGTAGAGAGACAGGACAGTTGTCTTCACAGTCTGAGATGGACCAAGTGAATCATCAGGCTGAAAACAAATCTTACAAGCTTTTCAAGCAGAAAATTCCACTGGCCTCAAGAAGTTATCAGTATAAAAGATAACAATCTTCTAGTTTCACATGTATATTGAATGTGTGTGTGTTTGTGGCAGCAGTAACAATGTGTATAGTGGATGAGTCAAGAAATTGCAGGAAGAGTCAGAATGGTTCAATAAGCATGTTGCCTTGGGGAAAGATTGTTGATATTACTTGTATTTGATTACTTGTCTTTACCATTTCTTTCCTCTTACAAATATGCTGACGTGTTGCTGCATACAAGAAATAGCACTGCAAGAACTTGATTTACATACAGATAAGTATTACAAGACCAGATGATTGTAAAGGTTGAGTATGTAGTTGTCCCATCATTTTGTGCCCTGTTTGTGTATGTGAATGGTATGTTATTGACTAACATCGTAGCATGTTTCTACCATAAATTTGCTTAGCTAGCATACTAAGTGACATAAAAGAGAAGAGAATTACGGCTGGCTGAATGATTCCAGTTCTGTGACTTCCTAACTTTTCAGTTATGGGGCTTTGCAAGCAGAATCATTATGGAATCACAGAGTACTCCATGTTGGAAGGGACCTTTGGAGGTCCTGCAGCTCAACACTCTGCTCAAAGCAGAGCTGCTCAGGTCAGCATGCTGAGGGTCATGTCCAGTCAAGTCTTGAGCACCTCCAACAGTGGAGGTCTGACAGCCCCTCTGCACAAACTGTTGCAGTTTCTCTAAGGAATTCATCTGTGGGAGCAAAGGTTTGTTTGAGTATGATTCCTTACCTTATCAGTGTGCTGTACTGTCTGGTGGGCAACTAAAATTGCCACTGGGTCCCTTACCAAAAAGTGTTTGGCTTTCCCTTCTTCGCAGGAGTATGGGGCAAGTTGTTCCTAGTTCTTCAGGTTTCTCTGCAAGGATCTCATTCTAGAGATGATCCCTTTTAATACAAGCTCTAGAGAGTATAGTCTTATGCTGTACTTTCCTCCATGTTAGTCTTCCTTACCAACCTGCAGCTCAGTGCAGTCTTTTGTCTTTAGCTCTCCAAAAGTTATAAGCATGTGACTTTCAGGCCTCTCACAACATCTGTAAGTCCAGCGTGGCCAGCAGTGGGAATCTGTCCTGCTGCACTGTGTGGTTTGTGAATTCTGGGTAACTTACTTTGGATAATGTCACATGCTGTATTTATAGCCATTTAGCTACTAAAAAATCTGATTCTCAAAACAAAATTGAATATCTTTCAGGAAATTGTTCTTCACTAGTATCTTTATTGCATTAGGTTTTGTTAAAATTGTTTATGATGTGATACTGTATTTCTTGTGCGTTTAGGTTAGTGTAAAATTTACTGTTGTGATTTACGCTAGCCTTCAAGGGTTTTTGCTTCAATTTAGGACAAGTCCGTGGGGTTTTTCTCTGAGCATTTCTTGTAGTATCATGTTGCTCCTTCTTTCTGATAATACCAGTGATGAAAAATATTTATTCCCAGTTCTGATTGAATTTATGCAATATTGCAAAGTCCTCTTGTGTTTCAGGATTCAGATTAAACAGTGCTGTGCTTCAGTAGCTCTCATTTTATGGAAGACGCTCACAAGATGTCTGGACTGGTGCTAGTACTTAACCTGTTCCTGTGGAGTCTGTGCTTGGGAATTAGCTACTTTTCAGATGCTTTTCAGGACTGACTGCATTAGGTTTATGAAAATCAAAATTTGCAAGAGGAATTGTCTTAGGAAGAAGGTATGAACATGTTGGGGAAAAGTCCAACAAACAGTATTTGGTGCATTACAGGATTACAGTGCTGTGGGTAACCCAAATGGTAACCTCTAAAAGGATGTTAAGTCACTGATTGATTCTTTATTCTTAACATAATCATTTTCATGGTTAGTTTCTAATATTTTTTCTGAAGGCTTATGCAGGCTATACTGCAACATAAGCATAGATGCCCTTTGTTTCATGTTACATGTTTTTCCTGTTCCTTAAATAAGAAATGAACCCTATTTCTTCTTATATCTCTTATGTTACCTGGTTCTCATCACTACTATGTTGTTACGTTTACCCCTAAGTATGGTCACAAGTCAGACTGAAACACATTTGCAGTGTAGGAAAAGGAACCTTTTTGACCTTTATCTTCAAGGATGAAAAGACTTCTGTTCCCAGAGATACTTCTGCAGAACATTAACAAAAAAGCATTAGTAAAGCTCTCAGAATGGTGAATATCTGGATAATGTGCTGGCGTCCAGATGCTTGTCAGATTGGTTTTGTTGGGAAAGAAAAAGATCGTAGACCTGTTTGTCACCTATGATAGAAATTTTGTGATTATTTTCTTTGCTTGCATCATCTGTATGTCAGCCTGTCTATATTTATGAAGTATTGGTATCAAGATACATTTTTACTTTGCTTGCTTCACAGTGAAGGAAGGGTCGCCTAAAGAGAGCTAGGTATTGCTTGGTTCAGTACGTAGCTGCTGTTACTTGCATCCAATTAATCATGTGTGATAGACAGACTGCTAACATGGACACACTTTGATCCTTGCTGTTGTCCCTAGCTAGAGACAATTTCTGAACATCCAGTGTGCTTAGCATATTCAATGAAAAAAACCCAAACCTCAAACAAAACAACAAACCACTATATATATATAAATTATACACACACAGACACAAAAGAGATGTTTTAATCATTGATAGTCCTAGTTTGAAGAATTTTATTTTCTCTGGAGACCTGAATTACCAAACACAAGTAATTAGTAAGAAATAAATTTCTGGACATTTGTAGCCAATTTTTCATTTTCTACCAATGGCTTCTATAGTTTGACCTATCTGTGATGAATGATGTGTCCAGGATTACATAAAAACTTTGGCCCCTCTCTCTCGTACTCCAAGCCCAGATGGCAGCCAGCTCCAAGATGGATCAGCTGCTGGCCAAGTCTGAGCCCATCAGTGATGGTGGTAGTACCTCTTAACTTACTTAAGAAGGGGGAAGAAAATTCTGCACAATAGCAGCTGGAAGAGAGGAGTTGAGGATATGTGAGAGAAACAACCCTGCAGACACCAGTGTCAGTGCAGAAGGAGGGGAGGAGATGCCCCAGGCACTGGAGCAGAGATGCCCCTGCAGCCCGTGGTACAGCCCATGGTGAGGCAGGCTGTTCCTCTGCAGCCCATGGAGGTCTACAGTGGAGCAGATCTCCATCTTCAGCCCATGGAGTACCCCACACCGGACCAGGGGTTTGCCCGAAGGAGGCTGTGATCCCATGAGAAGTCTGTGCTGGAGCACGATCCTGGCAGGACCCATGGCCCCATGGAGAGAGGAGCCCACACTGGAGCAGATTTGCTGCAGGACTTGTGACGCTGCAGGGGACCCACACTGGAGCAGTCTGTTCCTGGAGGACTGCACCCCATGGAAGGGACCCAAGCTGGAGAACTTTGTGGGCTGTTTCCTGTGGGAGGGACCGGACACCTGGAGAAGGGGAAGACAGGAGGAAGGAGCGGCAGGGATGATGTGATGAACTGACCACAACCCTGATTCCTCATCCCCCTGTGCTGCTGGGGCGGGGGCAAGAAAAGTAGAGAAATCATGAGTGATATTAAGCCCAGGAAGAAGGGAGGGATGGGGGGAAGGTGTTTTTAAAAGTTGGTTTCGTTTTGATTATCCTACCCTGAGTTGATTGGTAATAAATTAAATTTCTCCAAGTCGAGTCTGTTTTGCCCATGACAGTACTGGGCAAGTGATCTCCTTGTCCTTAGCTCTTCTCCAAGTCGAGTCTGTTTTGCCCATGACAGTACTGGGCAAGTGATCTCCTTGTCCTTAGCTCAGCCCACCAGCCCTCTATTATATTTTCTCTCTCCTGTCCAGCTGAGCAGGGGATTGCCTTTGGTGGACAACTGGCATCCAGCCAGGGACAAGCAACCACAATAGCATGGTAATATGCTAGTCTGTATATAAAATAGTTTAATAAGTACAACTTACTGGACAAGCTACATTTGAGATTCACATCACTGCTGATGAGGGATGGGTGCTGTAGGCTTGCATGTTTTTCTGTCATGCATGACATAGCTGCCAGGGAGAAGGCAAGTGACACAAGTTCGTGCAGTTTTGTTGATTCTGATACAGTGACAAGTTGTGTAAGAAGCTGACAGCTCATTATATATTACTACTTTTGGGGTATTCTTACTGTATCTACTTTACAAAGAGAACTTCTAACTTTGATACTGAGGCTGACGAAAAGTTTCTGGAGCCAATTCGTCACTATTGTGTAAATGTGCTAAAGCTCTCTGACCTTACAGAATTATATTTAATCTTACACCCACAGAAAACCTGTTTGCAAGCTCTCAAGTTACACAAGTGCAACTGTAAATGATGCTTGCAAACCTATATCATTAATGAAGGGAATCTGAAAATCAAAATGAGGCCTCTGACTTTTATGTGCGCTGGTAGAACTAATTGTAATTACACGACTGTGGAAAATACGGCAATCCTTGCCTAGTCTTAAAATGCTAATTCTGTTTAATGTTGCTTCTGAACAAGCCCTGCAAGTAATTTATTCCATCTTTCTCTCAATGCAGAAATGCTTCATATAATGTTACTTTTTTAGTATCTCTTGCAGTTTTTGTTAATTTTTTTTCCCCCTTTTAATCTAGAAACACTTGTGGAGTACTTTTCTTGGAATATTATTAAATGATGTCTTTTTATTTGGATTTTCTTAAGTTCCTAAGATTCATCCTCTTGCTCCTGACTGCGGTTCTTTTCATACTACATAAAAACTTTTTAATGCCTTAATGAAAATTCTTAGAATTTTTTTGGTGTAATTATATGAAGAACTGCTTTGTGGGGCCTATTCAAGTCCTCAGTGTGCCCCTGTCAGGATAAATGTGGTCTCTGCTTATTATTGTAGTGGAAAAAGTGCCTTCTTTGCCCTAGTGTTTCTGTTGCCTCCTTCAGGAATCCCAGGCTTCTGAGATTAGAGGGGAGGTCTGGAGGAAGGCTTTGGTGGAGGAGAAACAGGTTAGGCTGTGCTAAAGCTGCACGTATGTAACTCCATGGGGCCTGATGGGATGCACCTATGAGGCCAGTGTTATTGCAGGGCCACCATCTATTGTCTTGATATTGTCTTGAGTCATGATGTTTGGGAGAGCTTCACAAAGGCTAGAAGAAAGCAGATGTCTCTCCTATGTTCAAGAAGGGCAAAGAGTATGTGGGGAACTGTAGTTTGATCAGCCCCACCTCAGTCCCTTGGAAAGTGGATGAAGCTTTGCTGAAGTCAAGGCAGATGACATCCACTGCTCTCTCCTTATCGATCCATCCTCCGTGCCATCATAGAAAGCTATCCTTTTACAGGAACATAGCTTCTAACTCTGTGGTTATATCCCAGGCTTGTCAAAGCATCTTTTTCCTGAAGATGGTTCTTTTAAATGCAGAATATTCCATTCAGAAACTATTTCTTTCCCTTACAGGTTTCATCTGTTAAAACAGAATCAGCATGTTTTCTGATGAAGGCTGCTGACTAGAACATCTGTTTCATATCCCAGCAGATGTCCTCTGTAAATTTATCAATCCCAGTTCTAATGAAGTGACTTGTTTAAAATAGATCTCTGCTAGTATGTGTTTTCATCACTTCAGTGTTTTAAACTTTGAAGTGAATCCCTTCTTGTGGTTTTCCAGTTAGATTTTTATGAAAAATGCTGGTGCTTCAGCCCAGTGTTAGAAATTCATTTTGATTAAAATGATTTTAAATATAAGCCTCTTTTTGGTGCTTATTTATACTTGGTTCAGTATTTGATTCTCAGGGTTAGCACTCCAGCCTAGCTGTGCTATTCATTCCAAGGCTGAGCTGCACGCAGCTCGATAGCTTTTACATTATGCTCTGACCACACTGAAATGGAGCAAATCACTGCTTTCCTAGTTCAGCTTTGCAATTATGTTGGGGGGAGGTAGAGAGTATGCCTGTGTCTGATAATTCAGAAAAGCTGCCATTAAAGGATAATCACTCCACATAATCTTTTGCATTCTACTGAATGCTTACATGCTGGTTACTACTAAACTGCATGCTATTTCTGTGGAGGAAAGAAAGAAAAAAGAATTAAAAACCTGATTGGGCCTTTATGATCTTTTTTTAAAAATACAGTAGCTTCATCTTTTAGGGCTGTTTGCCCATACTCCCGTTGTTGTACTTACCTGGTTGAGGTTTTTTAAGGGAAATATGTGTTAGTTGAAAATGTCTATTTTCTCTGCTTTAAAAAGCAATTCAGTAATTCTTTAGAACAGCCAATGAGAGAGGGAAATACAGAAAGGATATTGCTTACTGAAGATGGCTGCTGTTCAGTTCCTGTGACATAAATTGTAAATTTCTACTGAAGTTCTTAGTTTCTGCAAGTGTGAAAAGATGCAGATAGTTGATACCATTCTACATGCACTGAAGGTCACTTGTATGTTGCTAGCTCTAATAGTAAAGTTGTGGAATTTGGTGCCCTTGCACATGTTCTTAAAATAGATTATAGTTAATTAAAATTATGGTCCTTATTGCAGATGGTCATTAAACACTGTCCTAATGTTATATTGTACTCATCCTCCCTGATGAGTAGAAAGTCTTTCATAGAATCATAGGATGAACCAGGTTGGAAAAGACCTTTAAGGCCATCAAGTCCAACTGTTACCCCAGGACTGCCAAGGCCACCGCTAAACCATGTCACTTCCATTGAAAAAAATGCAAACACTACTTTTCCGAGCACCTGAATGGTTTATAGGGTTGCTTGTCCTTGCTGCATGTTTTGTAGAGCAGCAATGAGAGGCAGTTGTTGTTTTGTTAGTAACTCTTTGAAAGGCATGAAAAAAGCTTATACAGCAGGAAAGAAAGCAGGATTTCTGTCCCTAACTGAATGTGCCATCATGGAGAGAGAAAAAAACTCTTAATATGTGATTTAGGCTGCAAACTTGTTAATGCATAATTTGTTTATTTTCTGATGCTGTGAACGACTGAGGTTAACAGCTGTTACATGTTCACTTGAAAGCATGCTACCTCTCTCTCACTCATGTGCCCCCTCCCTTCTCTCCCCTCCTGGACCCACCAGGATATCCTTTGAGAAACAGCAGCACCATTTCCCAGTTGGAGCTGTGTGCAGTGAAGCTCACTGATCTCAATGCCATGCGACTGAAAAAGCAAGGAGCAGATTGACATCCGGTGTATGCTCTCCAACTCGACAGCCAAAAAAAAAAAAGGGGGTGGGAGTGAGGAGGGGAGGTTCCCTGGCTTTTTTCCTAGCACTGTTAATTCCTGCCAGAGCCTGTTTGCCTCGAGCTTGGTTCATGGCAGTAACAGAAGCAGCAGTGCTTATCCGCCAGCTCAGTGCTCTCAATGAGATCAAGCTGGATCAAAGGGAAACCTACTGTGGAAGCATCTACTGTAAGTTCTGCTACTGCTTTTTCCGCACTCCCCCCAAATGAATAGTAGCCTGTACGGTTGAGCCAGGCTTTGGTGCTTTGTGTCTCCCTGGCTGATAATTTTGTATGAGGTTGTCAGGCTTCATGTTAATAGAACTTGTCAGTAAGGTGCCTGTTGGATTATAATACTGTGCATTTTGGGAGGAAAAGGCTTATTGTTCTCTCCTGTTATTTTCTGAGGGATGGGAGGAAGAAAGTGTGGTTTTGTCCTTTTGAAGAGCTCCAAGCTGTTGAGGTGACAGCAGCTCACCAGGTTTTGTTTTATGTAATCTACATATTCTACTTTCTAAATGGAGTAATAGTAAAATGTCTTTCAGATGTTCTTTGCTTCTACCAAATAGCTATTCTCAAAAGAACAGCTACCTAAGCATTTATATAATTACAAAAAATAAAGAGAGAAAGAAGAAACACTTCATTGAAATCTTGGAATCATCTGTAGTAATTAAATTTCAGAGACACTCTCCTTACACAAGCTGCTGTTCACCTGAGGGGTCTCTGATGTGATCATTCAGAAATATTTCTTTGAAACCCAATTCTGAGTATAAGCTGGTTTGAATGAAACTCTTCATTTGCAAAGACTTTCACAGTGAGATGAAAAATTTCTCATTTCATGTAATGAAATAGCTGGTTCTGCAGAAGTGCTGTTTTGCGTGAAGGAATGCTAACTTCTGCAGGTAGTGGTGTCTCATTTACAGCATGGAATCCTGGGGCTGTAACGAAATGCTGGGCTGTAAATTTTTCAGCTACATAACCCAACTTTTTATAGTACAAAAAGATTACCTGAATACATATCTGGAAGGCTTGCAGAGTGGTTTCAATGGATTGAACAAAATAACTGCCACCTGTTGGATTATTGTTAATAATATATTGTAAACCCTGAGGAGAAATGAAATAAAATACCACAAATTGTTACTGCTTTCTGCTGTAAAGTTCCTTGTAAAGGAGGATGACATGATGCCTCCTTGTAAAGGAGGATGTCCTGATCTGCAGCTTGTGTCTGGAAACTGGGTTGTTACTGGCATTATCGTGCGGTGAAGCAGCCGAGTGTTACAAATGACAAATGTCATAAAGACTCACGGTATTGCTTTACCCCCCAAAGTCTAATGTCTCTGTTTTTTTTTTTTCCAATTATAGTAGTCTTCTTATCTCCTTCAATGATAGTCTTAGCTTTCTTAGATACCTAACTTGGATGTTGGGTAGAAGAAAGGGGGGGAAAATAGTGTGAAATCAGGTCATGCAACATCTAGGTATGAATAATTGCTGGAGAGATTTTTGAAACAATGTCTTGAAGACTCATTTATAACTCTGTATTTATGTTTAATAAATAGAAGACCTGTTACTTTAAAATGTTATGATTTTTGCTTGGCATCACTGCAATATAATATGAGAAGATAATATGTAAATTAGCATCTGATACTTAGCCACTTGCATTTTGAGGATGGGATCAAAAAGCTCTATGAATCCATCACTGGATTTTTTTTATTTTTGAATTTATATCTTTCCTTGGTTTAACAGAAGCTGTCTTTGGTTCCTTTGAGACAGCTCTGTTTTTAAACATACATAATAGGAAGAAAACCATACTGTATCTTTTTGTCCAGATGGTGATGTCCCTCTTAATTTCAGCATTCAGCTTCTGAGTTGATCGTAGTTGAAGATGAAATGACAGATACTGAAGATAACGAAGAGGAGGATTTAGGAGTCATGGATGATCAACGTAGTGTAATTCTTCATCTCATCTCCCAACTCAAACTTGGCATGGACCTTACAAGGGTATGGACACTGTTTCTCTCTTATAATTGTTCATTATTTCTTCTTCCTCTCATCCTTCTGTTTGTGTGTATGCGTGCACGTGTGTGATTCCTGCAACCATGTTTTGCCCCTGTGGACAAGGAAGTTTGCCTCTTTATAAAGGTTTGGTTCCAAGCAGGTATAGAGGGCTGTCTCCTGCTAGGCAGGGTGTCACAGGAAGTGACCACTTCAGATTTTATAGGGCTGGGGGAAGAGAAAGAAAAAAGAGTTAAAAACCCCTGAACCTCTTCCTTAATTTTATTGTGAGTCTTTCAAAGCAACTGTATGTCGTGTATGTATCTTGTGTGCATGATAAGTCCGGGTGCATTGAGTGTTTGAGGAACAATAATGGCAATGGTATAGATGGAGGTGCGTGCTCAAGTTACTGTTTTGTGGACAGGATTCTATTTAATTATTTGACAGCTTAAAAAAACACATGATGGTGAAGAAATCATAGTCTTCAATGTATCACTGTTTTTGCCTATGTTAAACCGCTCACCAGTTTAACCTTCTGTGCATCCATCTGGTCCTGGAACTAGCATTGTTAGGAACTTCTCTGTACTGATGTGATCAGAGAAATTTTGGTGTCTGAGAAATTTCCCATAAGTCCTTAGAATTTTGGAAATAAGGTAGAGGTTCTGGAAGCAGGGAATTCCTCTTTCTGAATAATCCTGTATTCCAGTGAAACCTTCCCATGTGGCTTAGTAAGTAAGCAAATGGAGTTTTGTGGAGATACAGAATTCCCTTTCCTTCCACACAAGTTTTCTACATAACCCCTTCCCCTTCCCCTCCCACCTCTCCCCAATAAGCCCCCTGTAATCCCATTCCCACAGATAAGAAGAGCTCCTTCTGATACACCTTCCACAAATAAAAAATTCTGGAATTTCCAGGGAATTTCCCTTGTGCATGTGGTAGCTTTGCAGGAGATTCTTCTCATGGGCATTTTGTTTTTCTGAGGAGTTCATCTGCTTTCCTTTTGATCTTACATATTAATCAGAATCTATTTTTACCATCACTTTCTTACTAAATAAGGCTTTCTCAATATAGTCTTTTCTTCCTCCTCTGGAACAATTGACAGTATTTAAATACATTTTTAAGACTGAGCAATCCCGTGCTATGTATAGCTATTGAATAGCTGCACAGAAATTAATATTTTGTTCTAAATAGAACAGAAGTTTCATCATTTCATTTATGAATAATTTATACCTGTCACTTCTTAGTATGTCTGGGGTTATGTACAGTTAGTTTTTGGTTTTGTTTTTCTTACATTCCTCATTTTTTCATAGCTCTTCCTCTTTTCTGTGTTGGTTTGCTAAGGTTGCGGGAGTCCATAATGTTTAAACTAGATCAAGATTCATTACCTGTTGTTCTTTTGTCTTCAAAGCATTTTGTCTTTGGTAATGAAAAAGATTTTTCTTCCTTGTGTCATCTTTTTGTCATGGCAGAGGAGGCAAAATCCCAAAGACACGCAGTTAATGTAAATAAGAGAAATTCATGTAGGTAAGTGTAGACACTTACAAGAAAAATAGGAATGTCAATATGTGTGATAACCTCTTTCTTACATAGTGTTCTAAGAGTACAGTTTTTCAGGATAGTGATGAATATTATCAGATCTCTAGTATGGCAGAAAACTGGCATGCATGAATGTGTGTATATAATACCCACAGTCTGAAAAGAGGAGCAGGCATATGGCAGTCAGATCCATCCCTACTCTGTGGTGCACGAATACACATATGATGAGTATTAACTAGACATGCCACATGTGCACATCATTTTTCTGATCGTTTTGAGGATTAAACAAAACATAAATTACAGGACAGCTGGCTGCTTTTTTTTATTAACTTTTTTTCTTACTGGCATGAAGCCCTTGGGGCTACAGATGTGTGACACTGCAGTTTGGTTTGTTGGCTGGCTGTCTTCTCGTCGTTCATGATTCCTCTGCAAGTCACATTTCAGATAGTCTTGATGCTGGTCATCCTCTACTGGAAGTGGCTGTGGCACAGTAGTTGCTAATATCAGAGGATGTTTTACATGTTTCCATTTTCCTGTGCTGCCTTCCCTAAGGTTGTTTCTTTGGTTCATTTTGTGAGCTATGGATTGTAACGTGACACGTGCATGAACAGCTTTTCTGAGCCCTTGGTGGCTTTGAGTTCTGCATGCATAATCATTACCTTCATGTACCGTATCAGAGGAAGCAGCGTTCTGTCCTTTTCCTGCAGAGCGATTGCTTATGTTAGTCTTGGCCTTGCCTGCTGACATCAGTTTCCCACAGTGATGATAGTCACATTTAATGTTGCAGAGGTGCTTCATTTCTGAGACTTGTCATGGTGCTGTGCCTTTTAATGAGGAGTTAGATGGTAAAAATCTACTATGAAGGAAAGCACCTGCAATGAAGTATTAAATCTGCATGGGGATTTGCTAGAACAGGCTGAACTGTGTGGTGGCCAAATAGACTTCAGTAGCTGAAGAGAGTTGGGTGGGGGAGCAGTTCACAGCAGCAGGACATAGTACAAAAGTGATGCCTCAGACTGGGCTAGGACTTTAAACCTCATTTAAAATCGGAATTGCTGGAGAAAAAATAAGTTTCTAAATTGTTTTTTCTTTGGACTTTTAAAAAATGAAAAATAGTGCCAAACCCCACTGACAGAGCCATGAATTTGTTGGCAATGGCATCTAATGGATTGCAATTAATTCTAACAGTTTTACAGATGGGTGATCACTCCCCTGCATTCCCTCACCTTCCCTATGCAGTTGATGTGTGCTAAAAATAAAGGGCTGCCATTCTGTGTAAAAGGACTGCCAGTAATATTGCAGAATATCAACCTGTTGTAAATTAACATTGTAGTACAATGTTGATGATGTTGTTTGTAATTTGCCTCTCAAAATACTTTTGCATTGTAATCTTAAAATATAAGTGGCATGAAATTTGTTTCCACAGTGACTCAGATGACAGTAGAAAAGCTTTTGTACCTCTAAGAGAATGACATCTCTCATGGGGTACCTTGGTCAGATAATGGTGTTGACACCCATGTTTTGCCTCACAGGAAATAGTAGCAGGGATAAATATCTCTGTTCTTAAGAAGCTATGCTCTTACTTCTCTCAATTGCATTCAGATTTAATTAAGTATAGGTGAATTAAAATGTAGAAGATTATGATCAAGCTTTGAACCAGTATTCTTTTTATAACCTCAGTGAAAATGGAAACTGTTAAAATGCTTCCTTTTCACCTGAAGCCTGAGAAAGAGCAGATTATTCTAACATTTTAAAATGCAGTCAGGAGATTTTTTTGCTTCGGACTTCAGTAACTTGATATTTATTCTAGAGAGACTCTTTTGTCCACTTGATTGTCATGGTGGCTTTTTCTCAGAGGAAAAAATTAAGCAGTTTTGACTTCTTATGCAATAAAAAAATAAAATCATACTAGTAATCCAGACCAAAACCAATATAAAGAACATAGGTTCAAAGTGTATTTTTCTGGACAGTGCAGTCTGTTTGGATGCAGAAGAGCTGAAAAACTTACTCCCTTGGGAGCTGGAGTACCAGCACAGTTGCATGACAGTCCAGTGCTGGCAAGAAGAATGTGTTTACACTTCCAAATTTGTTTATTTCTATTTTGCTTGTTTCTGCAGAAATCAAAATAGGGCCAATAAAAAAACCACCCTAACTGGTGTGGGGGTTTTTATGTTGGTGCATGCTGGTATTGCATTTTGAGACTTTTAGGGTATGAGATTATTTAGTAAAAGGCAACATTTTCAAGAAATATTTTATAATACTGGAGTTGTGCAAACTTTACAACTCAATTCTTTTTCACATACAGTTCTGTTGCCTTTTGTGGAAACAATTAAGTTATTCTGCCCTTTGCAGTGGATCCTTCCTTTCCTGCTGCAATTAAGGGTGTAGTTTCCATTTTAGTAGGGCTTTTAAAGCAAGATCATTAGAGCTGGAGTTGAAGCTTTATTTGGATTTTAAATTGATTCTTGAAACTGAATGTTAACAGTCTAATGATTCGTAACATCTCATTTTGTGGCTGTGTTGGTGTTGGCTGTGTTAAGTATATAAGCAGCAAAGCACACAGCTGGTACTTGAGCGAGTAGCAATGCAGACTATATGATCAAGTCAACAGGATGAAACCACAGCAGGCTTAATGTTGAAGCATAAAATTAGCACCATCATAACTATGGTCTGCAGTTTTCTCCTCCATTTATGCTAATAAAGGTCACTTTTTAGAGAGAGTCACTTGGACATGACAAGATGCAGAGTGCTGTTTATTCAAATTAATTTTTCTGCCCTTTCAAGTCTCTGCAGTGAGCTCATGATAGTCACTACCAGTATTTCTAGACAGAAGTGATGGAGGTTTTTTCTGTTTGGCTGTCTGTTGCCCCTTTGATAACCTGATCTTTGATGGGAGAAAATAAGTGCAATGAAGAGTTAAAGAGGAAAGCAGAATTGCTTCAATAGAGGACAGCTGTTGGTCTGCATCTGGCAGCGTTGAGCCACTTTGATTCTAGACAAATAGATGTGTGCCACAAGGTCCTTGTTGGTCATGCAGAAGCAACCCCTGAGCTCCCCAGGGACAGTCCTGCGCAAGGTGTGGAGCATGGGGGAGAAGGAAAGAAAAGAAACTATTTTCAGTCCCCGGACCCTTGTCTGCCTTGCTGTGCGCTCCAGGATGTCTTACTGAAAACTCTGTTACTCCTGACTTTGGCAGCATCTGTGTTGCCAGATGAGCTGCTTGAGGCTGCATCCAAATCACTGCAGACTGCCTAGTGCTCAGTCACAGATTTTTTCCTGCCCCCTCCTCCCCCCTCTACCTCGAGCCTCTCCAGTCCCAGGACATTAATGTAACAGCTTCTGCAGCTCTTGTTTGTCTCAACTTGTCTGAAATAAGGTGAAAGCATGCTGGGACTTGTCACACTAGTATGGTATAGTATAACTGAGGGGATGTGCCGTGTGCCTGGGGTGACTGGGTGGCAAGGGATTTGACCAGAGAGGTAGGAGAGGACATCACACATACAGTGACAATGTACAGTGGAAGGAGTCAAACGAGGAGAGTTTGCTTGCCTCTAGCCTCTTGGGAAGGGTCCTTGTCATTGTTTTATCCTTGGAAACACATCTGAGACTTGGTTTTGGTTGGATCTAGTTGGCTTGGTTTGTTAGAGGCTGGAAAGGACCTAATACATATGCAGTGGGTGATCAAAGGCCCAAGAGTGAAATTGAGAGCCTAGATGTTTGACAGAATGGGCAGATGTACTCTCCACCACTTACAGGTTGGTGATGTGTATGTTTATATAAAATACTCGTCACCCAGTGGTTTCAGAGGGCGTGCCCTCCCTTTTTGGAGGATTATGATGAGTTGGGTTTGTTGATGTTTGATGTAAATGAATTTACATCAAGTATGGTTTTTATGTCCTGTAAACAAGGAGAGCAATGGTTGGTTTGTTAACTGAAAGGAGAGGAAGAGGCAGATGTGAGCAGAACAGCCCATCGCTGTTATATGTGCTGCTGTTGAGAATCCTAATGAAATAGAAAGCAGCCTTCATGGCTCTCAAGGATTTTTTTCTTCATTCTTTATTTACACTGCAAAGAAAATGAAATTGCTGGTACAGGGGAGGGAAAATACACTCTCCCAAAACTTGACAGGGCCACAATTTCAGCTGTCTTAACTGTTCTCCCCCCACTCCCATACTACCTGTGGTAGTATGATCATGGGGAAATCATATCTGCCTTTGTCTGCTTTGCATACAGGTAGTGCTTCCAACATTTATTTTGGAGAAAAGATCGCTGCTGGAGATGTATGCAAATTTCATGGCCCATCCAGACCTGTTTTTGTCAATTGCAGCTGGAGCCACTCCTGAGGAAAGAATTATCAGCTTTGTGGAGTATTATCTAACAGCTTTTCATGAAGGCCGAAAGGGAGCGGTTGCCAAGAAGCCCTATAACCCTATAATTGGTGAAACTTTTCATTGCTCCTGGGATGTGCCTAAAGATAAAGTGAAAGCATTAAGAACTAATGGTGCCTCCACAGTTTCTAAGGAACCAACCAAGGAGTTTGGCCGGGACCAGTCCACGTGCTACAAGCTGAGGTTTGTAGCTGAACAAGTGTCCCACCATCCACCAATATCTTGCTTTTACTGTGAGTGCAAAGAGAAGAAAATGTGTGTGAACGCTCACGTATGGACCAAAAGCAAGTTTATGGGCATGTCAATAGGTGTTTCTATGGTAGGTGAAGGTAAGAAATGTGCTTTTACTTTGTTTTTTTGAGCTAATGTCATGGGTGTCAACACAACAGAAATCCCGATACTTTCCTGCTTGCTCTCCGTCTCACCTTTCCTTTAACCCTTGTGGCTATTTGTTTTGTGAAGTTAGGAAGTAAAATTGCAGGGTTCGTACAACTTCTTTTCTGTCCAGACAGAATGTGTACAGTACGTATGTGTACTTATATTTTCATGATTCTGTTAACATGTGGCTGTACTTCAGACAGAATTAAGTTGCAGTAGCAAATGGCTACTAACAGCATATTCTGTAAGAACAGTTTTATTTGTCTTGCTCACTTTTAAAATCATGTGCAGTTTGGTATGGGATAGTTGCATAAGTGGAACAAAGCAATAGGAAAACTCCACATTTTTACTTAAGCCTAACTTTCTTTTTTTTCTTAGTTTCTGCAAAGAATCATGGTTTCTGTGGTGTTCACAAAGTTAGTGTATTATCTCACGCTTTATAGAAAGTCATGCAGTCAAGGTACAAGTCATGATTTGCTGTATCATACATGCATAGACTGCTTTATGGTAAGTCATTGCTCAACATGAATTCAGAAATACAGGGAATTGTAACAAATTCTTCATGGGCGATGTGAGCTGATAAACACACCTGTACCAGTGTCATTACTGACTGCTAATGCATTGACTTCATGTTTCTAAGCAATTTAGGCCCTCTTGCCATTTGAGGGCAATTCCCTGTGTGTGGCTTTTGGTGTTTTGTCTTAACTAGTTTTCAGACTGTAGTCTCAGAAGGACCAGGACAGCTTACAGTAAATGCTTTTTTTTGTCATCATTATGTTAAACACTATGATATTAAAGGTACTAAAGAAGTAGAGTGGGAAATGAGCAATTAGGTTTTGCTCATTAATAACAACAAAACGATTATGGTTAAAACATAGAGATATGTTCTGCTGTTTCTACTAGCTAGAACTAAAGAGCAAATTCAAACAGTAGAAAAGGCTACAGGAGCTTCTTTTCTGATGGCAATATATTCCCTTTTTTACAGAAGAGCCCTGTAACTTCCTTAACTACTGCATTTGATAGTATTGTGATAGCTAAAGTCTATAACAGCACGGCTGTTTCCTTCTTCCTATGACTTAGGTATTTTGATTTTAATACAGAATTAGGGAAGTTGGGAAAGGAGTGTCAGAAGGGAAATTGGTCTTTCTGTCTCCTGACTGTACAGGACTGACTCGCTGTTTAACTTGCTGCATTTTTCAGGTATATATAAATTTCAACTACTGTTGTTCTCAGTGAAGGGAGCTATTTAATGGAAATAAAATTAAACACAAAGTCACTTATGGTTATGTAGGAGTAGGAAAATTTCTTTTCCTTGCTGCTAGCGCACACAGTTCCCTGGGATTGAGGGTGTCTGCTGTGGGGATTACTTAAGACTTCAAAGTCCTAATGTGTCCCAGTTTTGAGAGACAAAGAGTCTAGAAATGAACCACTTCCCTACCCCAAGGATAGTTTAGTGTGTGTTTCTGAGACTAAGTTCTCCCCCAACCACTTTTTTTTTCATGATCCTGGAGATATCCCAGGAGTAGAGGTAGGCTTTGGGGAACATCTGCAATGGTGAACTCTTCTGCTGCAGGGTTTACTGCTGTCTCTATGATGGGCGTTTTGGGATGAAGTTTGGGTTTACCAATTTATAATTATAATTTGTCTTTTTTTGTTCATGTAAGTGATGACGGACATGCAGCCTCATGGTTGCCCAGGGCAGTGGTGGAATCACCGTCCCTGGAGTGTTCAAACACCATGTAGATGAGGTCCTTATGACATGGTTTAGTGGTGGCCTTAGCAGTGCTGGGGTAATGGCTGGACTTGATGATCTTAAAGGTCTTTTCCAACCCAGTTGATTCTATGATGACAGCATTTCTGGGAAGTGACGGAGAAACCTCACTGCAGCCCATGCATTTCTCTTGCATGTTGAGAACTGGCAATGGGCAGGAAGTAGTTGTACCGATGAAGCTTTTCTATCATCTGGAAACAGCCAGCCTGAAACTGGTAGCCTCAGGTTTAAAATGCTTGCTTTGCAATGTGGTTTCTTCACTCAAAATGACGCTTTCTTCAGTTTTGAAAACATAAAGTCCCAGGGAAGTCTTCAGAATTAAGCTGGTGAAGTTCTGTGAAGCTGTCCAGAAATCAGAATCTACTGCAGACATTTCTTTCTCATGTGCTGCATAAGTATAAATTCTGTAGTAGATTAAAGTCAGCGTGAGCACTGGGAAACAGGTTGCTGAACCAAAGCCATGGGACTTACAGTGTGCAAAACCTGTGTCTATATTTACACGTCCGATAATGCAGGCCTAATATTTTTTTAATGTGAAATATAATTTGAAGAATTTTCTTTAGGGACATTTTATGCACTGCAGAATTTCAAATGGGGTGAATTAGTCTAGCAAAGCGCAGATGGTGGAAAGACACGCTATGCTGTTAGTCAGAAGGTATATGAAAGTAGCTAAAATAGGTAGAAAACAAAGTTACCTGTTAGGAGAAGCTTTCTGACAACAAGGTTGCCTGCTGAGGTTGTAGAACCTTATTTTAAATTAAAAACTGGATTAAACAAGTTTCTCAGGAAGGACTGATCCTGCTTTTGTAAGAGACAAAGTGACAGTTTGTGAATCATAGAAATCCCTGGGGTTGATTGTATTTGCTAGTCTGCGTTGCATGGCCAAACTCATCATGTGTTATTGTTATTTTTTTTGTTCTTTCCCCCTCTTTATTTTCTTTCTTTCTGTTTTCTTTTTCCACATTATGACCATTCAGCCCTTTTTCGGCTGTTGCTGAAGTTTATTTACACACGTCAGTGCCTTTGGCTTTCTGTTAGAGCAATAAGGATTTTAGATTCTGCATGAATTGAAAGGCAGTTTCCTTGATATCTTTAAAATATCTGTGTCCATTCTGAGACTTCGTTTAAATCATTCTGGTGTTGGTAGAGTAGTTTCATTATACTGTGCATTCATAGTACTATCTGATGTATGGAGTGAAAAAACCAAAGCGTTAGGGAGCTGCAGTTACTGCTTTGGATAATTCAGTGGGAGGAAGTGACCACCTTGTACTAATTCAGATATTTATCAGAACACTTTTATTTGACCTGTAATTTTGTGGTGGCCTTAGTGTTGAATACAAACAACTGCGATGTGTTTTGAAACTTTGCTCTCTATGGAATAGTTTTATGTGTGCCCTTCAAGGAATTCAGTGAAGCTTTTTCTACCACAGTTGGCTTTTACAAGAAAGTAGTCGTAGTGAATTTTGAGACCTGTATTGTGTGAGGAACACGCTGGTCGTGTCTCTGTGGTGGTTTTTGAAAGGTATTTTTTTTTAACTGGTCACAGTGTCCTTAGATGTATAGAGCATGTTGCTTTTTATGCTATGTTGTTAGAATAGCATAAAAATATTGTTAGAATAGCACTGTTGGTAGAAGGAGCGGTGGTTATACTGAATGTTGTGGAGGTAGAAAGGCTTCTACAAGAATTGAAAGCATATGGAGATATGAGGACAGTGTGGTCCTGTCATGCAGAGTATAGCTCAGTATCTCAATTGTACAATTTTCAGTGTGTGTTGCACCTCAGAGTGACTAAGATTTTTTTCTTTATCTCTGTTTATTTGTTGATTCAAAGTAAGTATCAGTTGCAGAGATGCAAAACAAGTAGGAAAGCATGACTGGAAATCCTTGTGAGATGCTGTTTGATATGCTAGCCCTCCATCTGTGGTTATGAGGGGTCTAAATCTGGCTTGCTAATGAAATGTCTCAATTTTTTCTTCGCTATATATGAACTTCCTATTCTTCAGAGTAGTCAGCACCAAGTTTCCTCATGAGAAAGCTACCCTGAATAGAAGAGAGGGTATTTTGCATAAAAGAATTCATGTTGCATGCGCAGTCCCTAATTCTCGTTAATTATGTACTAATGAGAGAGTGAGGGAGAAGACGATGTAGTGAATAAGATCTCATTAAGATTTAAAATAGTGAGGGATGAGAGAGTCAGTGTAAATATTTGATGTTTTTTTTTCATGGTCCAAAGAATCTTTAGGTACTGGTTGTACAATGAAACAGACCCTGGTTGTAGGATAAGGATGGAAAGTGAATAAGTGGAAAAGGCTGCGGTGAGCACACCTCAGTGTGAGCTGTGCTTGTTCCTTTTCTGCTCTTGGATTTTGTTCCAGAGCTACAAAATCCAGCAGAAAGTGTCACCGTTGACTCACGGGTTAATTTTGCAGAGAACATCAAGTAGGTTTAGGTGAATTACTCTGTATTATCAGGTGGCTGGTTATGTCTTGTATTTTCACTCCTGCTATCTTAAGTGTTTTAAAAACTAGTGAGGTGTAGGCATCCAGAAATTACCTTTTAAATTGAAATCAACCTTGAAAAGATTTGATAGGATGTTCTTCCCAGGGTAAATCTAAATGAGAGCAGTAATGTTCTTTTGTTTGGGTTTTTCTGTTCAAGTATCTGTATGTGTTTACAGATGTACAGGTCTGTAATTTCTATTCCTGAGGCATTAGTGACTTTTCAGTTTACCAGTCCCAAAGATTTACTTCTGTGTGCCACTAGACCTACCTAAATATTTCCCCAGCACTGATTTTTGTACCAATATTTTTTAGCCCATTGGTTTCAGAACAGTTTCCACTCATTACTTAATTTGGCAAATGGCTCCAGTCTTTGGAAAACAAGCAGTGCAGCGCAGCTCACTGGAATGTCTGTGAGACGATAAGAGCCTACTTCTGGCATCTCATGTTTTCCCATTGGAACTTGATGCTCTCCACCCATGTGGGGTTCATGCCCTACGTAACTTACTCCTGTTTGTGCCCTGTTAAGAACAGTCCAGAGGGAGTGGAGGGCCTGTTAAATTAGGAAACTGCCCAAGGCTGTTTGTGTCCCGCGTGCCATTTGTTGTTCGGATTGATCTCCATACAGTCAGTGGGAAGCATTAAATTTCACATGCCTCTTCTGCAGCTCATTGATCCAGAGCCTCCTCTGGGTATTTTGTCAGTGGGCATTACTGGAAAATAAATGCACAAAGCTGCAACATTAGTGAGGGACATGTAAAAATCAAATAGGGGAAAACATATGTCACGAGCATCACTTGTTTCGATGCAGGCTGAGGAGGCATTGGAAGGAGCATGACTGCGAATATGTTGCCTTAGTTAAAAGCAGGAGCAAATGGTGTGGAGGACGTTTCAAGGGGGACTTTCAAAATTCCACACATGTTTATAAAATATTCTCTCTTCTATGTGGGATTTTTGTCTCGTAAACTGATTGCAAAATCCACTGTTCCTCCCTGAGTACTTAATCTGGTGCATTCTTCCATGCATAACAACTGCCTATAAATACTTCAGTTTTTTTTTTTCTTTAAGGAAATTTGCAGTTTCCAAAATAATTCTTTGATATGAGAGGAGGAAATGTGACTGAAAATGGGAGAATCTTCTTTTCATGTATATTTGCGTACAGCCATTTTTAAGGTAAAAATGAATAATCCAGTGGGGAAGCTAGAGAAGAAAAATAGATGGTGTATTTTTAAAGGTCAGTCCCAATGTGATGATACGTAAAAGCAGATCTTAAAATGTTAAAAATAACTGTTAGATTTTACTTTTTTCTGCCTTTAATTTCTCTCCTCTGCAGGATAGGGCTTGAAATCAAATTGTGGTAGCAGTTATAAATGCTCAGTGTCATTCTGGCTTTCTCTTCCCTAAGAGAGCACGGGTCTCAGTTACAGTCATGGTGCTGCTGCAGCAGCAGTCTTCATGGTGCTTCAGTTAATTGAGGTTTTGCATGTGGACAGTGCAAACGATACAATGCAAAGCTAACAGTTTGATTAATACTAAATGTAGCATCAGTTGTGGATATTTCAAATGCTCCCTTTGTTCTTGTTTAGATTGCAATTATTGAGCTGGAATCATGTTTCAAGTGAAATAGCACTTCATTAAAAATGTATTTATTCAGGTATTTAAAGAATTCAAAAAGTATGCTCCCAGGTGCTAAAAATACTGCCAAGAGCTGGGTTCAGTGTTTAATATCTAACCTGCTGTGGTAGTTAGATATTTACATTGAAGGTCACTGCTGTTATTTGCTGCTCACTTTTCCATGTGCTTGGCAATGTTCATTAGAGCTTGGCGTCCCTCCCACTTGAGCATGGGGGGAAAAAAGCTATTGATCACATCAGAGACCATCCCATCAGAGGGACAAAAGCAAAGCTACACTAACACAGAGGGAATTATGTTTACTGTGGCAGTTTCTTCTTATGCAGTGACACACAGTGATGGTCAGATGGCTGGGCCTGGGGAAGTTGGAGGCTCTGGAGAAGCTCATGTGAAGGTGTGGATTATAAGTACAGTGAGGCTCCTCCCCCCCAGTAGTGAGCACCAGCCCTGCCCACCAGGCAAGGGTTAGACCTTTTGTCTAACAGAAAAACCTATCACCAGTCATGAAAGCCTCCAAAAACTGCCGTGTTGGAAGCTGGTGCTTTTTGACACTGTGAGGATCGTGTCTGTGCTTAGACCATTAAGACTGGGGAAACGTGACCTCGTGGGTACCTCCACAGGCCATTTCCCACAGCTGGTTGCTGCCGCATGTCTGTTGATCATGACTGGCATGAAGAAGGTGGAGAATAAATGGGAAGAGGAGGAGAAAGGGAAACTGATGGGATTGAGGCTAAAAATTTCTTCACAGAGAGGGTACTCACGTATTGGAACAGGCTGCCCAAGGGAAGTGTTGGCATCACTGTCCCTGGAAGTGTTCAGAAACTGTGTAGATGAGGCCCTCAGTGGCATGGGTTAGTGGTGGACTTGGCAGTCCTGAGGTAATGGTTGGACTTGATGAGCTTAAAGGTCTTTTCCAACCTAGGTGATTCTATGATTCTATGCAGAAAACGCCCACCTGCAGATTGCCAGGCTTCCTTTCTATATTTGATCTGTACCCATGAGCTTTCTTTGATCCTTTTTGAATATCATCACCAGGTTAAAAGGCTTCTTGATTGTTGTTTATTAAGTTACTGTTACTGCACCATCCATTTAGTGAGTTTGCTAAGCAGAGTGTTCCAAGTAAAAGTTCTTTCTGGCTGCATATCCTGGGTGAGTTGGGTACTTCAGCCTCCCTGCAGTGTGTTCAGCTTGGTTTTACCTGCAGGTATGGAGCCAAGGAAGCTTGAGGCAAAATGTGTGTGTTTCAGCTGTGTCCTGGATGTTCTGCTTGTGAGGGTTCAGCACAAGTGACACGAGCAACTTGCTGAGGCAAAATGATTGCAGGTCCTTTTAAGACATTGCTCTTCTGTGTCTGTGCTTTTGCAGCCTCTGGCTTGATTGTGCCAAACTCGCTGCAGTAGATTTACTGGTTGTGTTGTTGCTGGCAGGCTGTGGTTGCAGGAGTCCTGAGAATAAGTGCATAAGTGCAAAAGATGTTTTCCTGTGGCGCAGTTTCAGATGGCAGAAGTTATGAGTTGCAGAGCTTCCTGTGCCTATGCTGAGTGCTGTTAATTGAAGCCAGTATTTAAGATGATGATTCTGCTCAGAGCTCTGTGCTCTAAAATTTTGACTGTTTTCTAGGTTTCTGTTTTCATACAGCGTTAAGGGCATATTTTCATGTTGGCAATAGTAGTGCCTGTTCCTATTTAGTGCTTCTTCATCATTGCATGCTAGATCACTTTGCAAAAGTAGGGTTGTGATTCCCTTAAACACAGACAAACTAGTCAATACTGCTACGAACGTGTTCTTCCCCTGCCTACCCCAGGGTGAAGGCAAATTGGCTCAAGCTCATCTTGTTTCTAAACAGATACTATTACTTGCCAAGATCTGGGTGTTTTCCAAGTATTTCTGGGTTCTGAGTGCTTCCTGTGATGGGTTATTTTTAATCCCCCTTATGAAAAATTCAAAGCTGTAATTTTTGCCTTTAGACAGTTATTAAATGGGGCACAAAAGAATGTAAATCTCTAATCAAAAATATACTATAGATATTTGGCATTATTTAATTCTGTGTGTAAGGTTTAAGGTGCTCTTTACCTGATATTATGTCCTGCTCTTTGTCATCCTGAAGCCCAAACTACAGCTGTGGTGGGGATGGAGCTGAATCCTTAACCCCAGGAGACACTAAGAGCTGATCAGATGTGCAATCTGAACAGATTACTATTGCTGCTGCATGTTGTTGTTTTTAGTTACAACCCCATAATGTTGAGGGTGGAGGAACCTTTACAGAATGAAATGGAATTGCCAGTCATTTGCCTGACAGAGACACTGGTGGTGGTGGTAACAGAGCGGTGGCCCTTACTTTGATGATGCTAGACTTTTCCAAAGGCTGTGTGGGAAACCAGGCATTTGGGAATGAAGTAACAAACTTAGAGGCAATTTCTAGGTGGCTTCCTGGAGCTTGTTTCCTAGTTGTATGTGGGCTAGACCTTGGGAGAGCCTCTTACGCCCCACCAGTAAGAAGTGGACCTGGTCATGTCTGATTGAATGGAGAACTGAAGAGTACTTTGGCCGTGCCAGTGTTTTTTTCTGGAGAGAGATTATGAGATGATCCTGAGTGAGCATCTGAGTATTCAGTGTGGTGGTCTGTAAGCAAGTGTTACTTTTTTCCAGCCTTAACGGTTTATTGCTTGTCAGTAACACAAAATAACTAACACAGTCAGATTTTCTGCTAAGCCCTTTGGTACCACGGAAGTCGCCGGGGTTCACATTCAGACTGTGTGCTGCTGAAAATGTTTGAAGGAGTTTGTTCCAGAGGACAGACTTTTTCCTCAGCAGACAGTGCCCTTCTTCAAGGGGAGTTGCATGTTGTGCACTTTATGGAAGTACATTTTGATAGCATTGTTTAGTCAGTGACTATCAGGTCTTACCAGTGACCTTTCATAATTTCAGTTTCAACCTTCTTCCTAAATAGGTGTTCTTCACTTGATGGAACATGAAGAAGAGTATGTTTTCACCCTGCCTAGTGCCTATGCTCGCTCGATACTTACGATCCCATGGGTGGAGCTTGGAGGGAAAGTCAGCATCACTTGTGCCAGAACAGGCTATTCTGCTACAGTCACATTCCACACCAAGCCGTTCTATGGAGGGAAGGTCCACAGGTACTGGAATTACTATCTTATTTATGTTTACCTGCTACTGGATTTCAATGCCAAGAGGCTTGGTCATCTATTCGGTTCTTCTCTTGGAGTATTTTATAGACAGGTATCTGAATTTCTTCTCCTGTTGGTGTCTGGGATGACTTACAGCTTTGGAGCACAGTTTATTGTAGTTATGTTTTATATCATTTCGTTGAATTGGCTGTATTTCTCTCATTAAACTAAAGTGAATGTATTCTTCCAGACTTCGCTGCTTGTAAAAATCTCTCCAAGTGCAGGACCAGAACAGGCAGTGTTTCTGCTGCACCAGCTGCTGCTTCTGTGTGGTTCTTGCAGATGAACTGGTGTTCCAGGTGGAGGGAGCTCCTCTAAGGAGGAGAGAAGCGAAAGTGGCGCTGCCCGTAGCGGTAGCTCCCTGCTGGGGACTCCTGCTCCTGCACCAAAACTCCAGATGATGAAAATATTATTTAAGTGTCTTTGGTTCCCCTTTATTAAGGGTGCAGAGAGGCACTGTGCAAGACAGTTCCTGTCTTAATTCCATACTCAACTTGATGGTACATTCGTTAAAGGACCTTGTTGTGTTGTGGGCTGTAGCGGTGTCCCTGAGAAGCTGAACTTCTGCATGGGTACCTCTGTTTTACTTCGGTTGGTCTAATTATTCCTCCATAGGTATATATATATATATTAATTTCAATACTGTGCTCAGGCAAGTATCACCATGGGCTGTTTGACAGGGGCTTTTCTGAAAGTTGTAGATTAATAATCAGTGCCATCAGGGTGAGGGAAAATTAGGGAAGGTTGTGCTGTATTAATGTGATAATTTAACAACTTAACTGAGTTTACAGATTGCTTGGCATGGCTTGCTGAAGCACATATGCATGTTCATAAGGTACACACAGACACATGAAGCTTCTCCCTGCATTTTGGGTTTCCAGTCCTACCTATCTACTTTGCTCACTCTCAGACCAGTTCTTGAACCACTGAGGTGGCTTTAATCATTGCCTCTCAGCAGCTGAAAAGTAAATTTGCACAGCTAAAAAAGAAGTCTTTGACATCAGTATCTGACATCATTATGCCCAGGTGCGAAAATAACATGTGGACTGGAAACATCGCATGAATGTCAGGAGTTGTTTTTCAGGCTAATGAGGTGAACAGCTCTGGGTTAGAGCTGTGTCAGAGTTTGAAGCTGCATTATGGCAGCATGAGAGAATGTTGTCTAGTGCTGTGTTAGCAAAGCTTCCTTGGGTTGAGTCTTTCCTTTTGGAGACAGTGTCACTACTGTGCTTGAAAAATCACTGTGTAGATGTAGAAAGAGATGCCTGTAGCCTTAGCTGTGGTTGTGCTTTCCTATGCTAATAATAAATGGTACCAGTTATTTCTGTGATCTTTTTTTCTTCTTCCCTCTTGAATTAGGGTTACAGCTGAAGTGAAACACAGTCCCACTAACACCATTGTATGCAAGGCACAGGGAGAATGGAATGGGACACTGGAATTTACTTACAGCAATGGAGAAACCAAAGTGATCGACACCAGCAAACTGCCCATTATCAGGAAAAAGATTAGGCCGATAGCAAAGCAAGGCCCACTGGAATCCAGGTAAGGCCAGAGGTGTTAGTATTCTGCTTCCGAATCTCCAATGGGAGCCGAACAGGGAGGCAAAGTGCAGTTGTAAATGGTGTGGGTCAAAACCGCCTTGCTTGCTGCAGTGTGTTAATCTAGGAACAAACAGCTGAAGCTGTGTATTGGTTCTGTGGAACGTAAGTTACATTATAGTGACATGTACATCAGTTCTGTGGAGGGCGAAAATTCTTGTATGCGTTTTAATGAGCACTTGGAAAATGGCAATGCAGTATTTTCAGCTGCTGCTTTGAGTGATGGTAACATGGTAGCCAAGTTAGTCTGATGCAAGTAATGTTACATCTTATAATTTACACTGGAAATACATGGTTTATATATTTTAGATTATATATATATGTATAAAAATATGCGAAGTGTGATGCAGTGTGAGATACAAATACAAACACGTGTATTAAGGCTCTCAGCACCCATATCATGTGGCTAACTCTGATTAGGTACATTAGAACAAAACTTGCACTGTTACTATCACTGTCAATAACTGTTGATGCTTATCTTTAGAAAAATCAGTATTTTTATTGCATTTCAGAATATTTTTTGAGGATTTAAAAACATGAGTTAAGCTTCATTTTATTACCTGTCGATATGTTCTCTTAATTGTACAAAGGTGTGTCTCGAGTCAGTGTGCAGGGTCAAATATAATTTTGCTACTTTCTAGACATGCTTCCTTATCATAAACTCATCTTTCCCCTGTAGCTTTGGAACAGAAAAGTTGGAGTAAATAAGGAAGCCCGTAGCTCTGCAGTGTATTTATTGAGGTTTTTTTGGATACTAGTAAGCAAATTACAACTTATCTGGTGTTTCTGCAGGATACACAGTTTATCAGGTTGTAAACAGAAACTCATTTAAACATCCCTGGAAGTATGTGAAAGCTGCAGTTGGTTTCTTCTCAGTATTTTTCTGGGCTGATGTAGTGTGAGAAGGCTTTGAACCTGAATGCTGTCAGTCGTGTGAAAAACAAGTTTGGTTGTATACTGGGAATTATTATTAACTGGGATTTGAGAGCACAGACCTAGAAGGCTCCCTAGAATCAGTGCACCAACTCCTCTGTTAGTAACCTGGTGGGAGCAGTCAGTGTCCCAGTTTAATGTACTCTTGGCTTTTGGCTGACATTCTCTTATAATTCACAAATATCACTGCAAATAAATGCAGAATAAACACGTCATTTGAGGGTGGATCGTCAGTAAGGAATGTGAACAGGAAATGGTAAACATAAATCCCTCTGCTGTGAGAAAAAAGCTTAGATTGTGAAGAGTCAGGAACATGAACAAAAGCGATTAGAAGATTAACTTACAAAACACTTGGAGTTGAGGAAATTGGAGAATCTCCACAAATGCAGTGACCATCCCAGGAGAGTGATGGTTCACAAAGCTATATGGTTGCAGAATCAGCATGGAGAACATGGTGTCAGGCCACCTCTAACCATACTGTGGCCACTGAGAAGTGCTCTCATGCTGTCACTTGTGCTCCTTCTGCATCATGCAGGCACCTCTGGCAGCACGTCACCAACTCTCTAAAAGAAGGCAATATTGATGCAGCCACAGAGCACAAGCACCACCTTGAAGAGAGACAGCGAGCAGAGGAGAGGCAGCGTGTGGCTCTTGCAGCACAGTGGAAACCAAAATACTTTGCCAAAGAGGTATTTCTATTGCCTTATTTCAAAGACCCTGTAGCATGTTTCTGTGTACAGGAGGATGCTAGGGACAGATCCATTTGCCTGTGGTTTTTACCACTGACTGTTGTAAATTCTATTTTCACCAGTCTGGCCCTTAAGAGCAATGGGTTTTTCCATGCCCATATTGTAAACTAGTTTACTTTCCTTCAGTTAGATTTGAACCTGAATTTTTGGTACCTAATGTTAGGCACTTAAAGCTGTTTTTTACCTTAAAATACACATCCTAATGTGCAAGTTCTTTGTACTCATAACCCCTGCTAATCTTGATCTCAGCATAGTAAAGTGAATATGGTCTAGGGATATTTGTCCAGTGTAATTAAGCATGGACATCTTAAAGTCTTGGGTTTCATCTGCTTGGAATGAAAAAGATTTTAAAGTTTGTCTTTGCCCTTTCCTAGAGGAAAGGGGAAGGGAACTAAGACTGACTGAGAGAATTACTATGTGACTGTGTTGTCACATTAGCCACTATGACCAGCAGTTTAAACCAACAGTTCATCTGTTGCATCTTTTCATTGCCTCTCTTTCCCCTTGTAATTTTTTCCCTCTTGCTCAAATTATCTGTAAATTGATTAACCACAGAATTTTCAGATGACAGGGCCTGGTTTCTTGTGTTGATGAGTATTGTGTTGATGAGAATTATTTTAGCTTTATGTGAACCTACACTGATCCTGTATGTATAAATCTCGTTAGCAAACTCTCCCTAATTTTCTTGCAGGGCGATGGTTGGCTATACTTGAATCCTCTCTGGAAGACCCAATGATGGGATAGAGCAGTTGCCACATAACTTTACCTTTAAGGCATTAAAATGATACAGTGTATAACCTGAAGATGTCATTGAGTAGGTCCTGTTATTGGAAGATACGAACAAGAAGCTGTGTACTGTGAATGGTGCATCTCAAAATAACGACATTCGCAATTTATTCAGGAGCCATGTTGTGTGTATGGGTACACGAACACACACGCACACACGTCCATATGTACACGTTATACACACAGTGTGTACATGCTTGTGTGTGTATTATTTACACTACATGTAAACAAGTTTAAACACTAACAGTGAATTGAAGACCTTTTCTTCTCAGTGTTAGGGCACAGGCCTCCAGCTGGACCCAGCTGGGGTTCCCCGAGTTCTGTGCTTGCAGGATCAGGCCTATGCTAGTATATAAGAAAATACTTTTTTATTAGTTAAGGTTTTTCTATTTTTCACTTATGCTAAAAATGTTTTGCACTTAAAATGTGACGTGTCACTTAATGGCTGTCATTCTGTCTGAACAGGCATTGAGTAACTCACTTTGACATAAGAATGATACACTGATGGCATCCTTCCTCGTTGGGATGCCGATTCAAGAGCATGTTTCTGGTCACTTAGGAGTGTGAATTTTCAGCCATCGTATAAGAAGCAGCAATACCTTCTCAAGAACATTGTTCACACTAACCCACTGAGTCCCCTCTTTTTCCTCTGTTCATACTTCCAGCTGTTGAACAGATCTGGTCACCAGTGAGCCAGCTGCTTGGGTGATTCTCATCTTGTTGTGCAATGTTCTGGGTACTATTGCGCCAGTGCTTTGGGTTACATGTTCCACTAAAACCCTTCTGGCAGCTGTAGCTGTGGTGTCCAGCTCAGCCTTGCTGCAGCTTTCTACCCCCATGTAAGAGGCGCGGCACCTGAGCATTCCCTGCCTTGCCTTCGAAGTTAAACCACTGCTCAAAGGTGAGGCTGTGTGCTGAGGTGGGTGATGCTGGGCTGGAGTCCTGTCCTGCTGTGCTTGGTGAGAGCCTTCCCCACCGGCTGAGCAGTGCACTGCTCGGGGCAGTCAGACCTAGCTGGTGAGCTCAGAGCCCCTCATTCTGTGCGAAGGCTCCAGGCAGACCATGTGTGCTGATTGCTTCTGCTTTTGACCTGGTTGATTCTGAATGACATACTTGTGTGAATGGTAGAACTAGCCTTCTTAGATGAATGATTTTCTGATGCAAAAGTAACAGGTTAGTTAATTATTACAGCAACAAAAACTTTATTAATGAGGCAAACAAAATGGGATATAGTTAGTTTTGTAAAGTAAAAAAAGGAAACAGTCCTGTAGCTTGATCTGGCTTTGTAAGGTGACCGCTGTGACACTGAGGAAGTGGATTCTAAAAGTGTGTTAAGGCTTCGTTGCTTTTTAGTTGGTGTTTGTTGACAGTGAAGATGTTTTTGAGCGGAGCAGCAACAAAAGGCAAATGTAAATGTACTGATTTCTGCTGTGCCCTGTCAAGAAACCACTCTGTTTTCTAATGCGCAGTAGTGTGGGCCTTTCCGTAGTACTGATTAATTTTGTGCCTTTTGTCTGCTCTCTTAACACAGTAACTTACGCTTTATAGAGGTGACACAAATATCGTTTAAGTCAAAACGCTGCTTAGATCTGTTCTTGTGTGTCCTGCGTTTCCTCATTATCTGTCTGGTAGATGTGACAATCCCTTCAGCAACTCAAGAGGCTGCTCAGAGGTGTGTACACAAGGAAACACACCAGTATTTGTTCAGTTGGACGTAACAGTTGTTAATAGATCTTTATGTTCAAACTTCAGATCCCTGTTTAATGCAGCTGTGGCTGCTTTTTCCTCCTAAATGCTATTTTGTCTGCTTGTATGTCCTTATTTTTGCACATTAAAAAGATCCATGTTATGAATGATGTAAATCCTATTTTTAAAAGAAATGTGGACAGTATGAGCTTGGTTTTGTAACCAACACTTCTTTTAAGGGGAAAAAAAAAATCTTATTTTTAGGAATAGTTGATGTTTTTTTGTAACAAAGCCAAAATGATGCTGTCATAGTAAACACTGAACTACCGCAAGTATTGTCAGGAAAATGTGTATTTCATCACCTGCGAGAATTAGCTTTCTAGTGGATACTCTTGTGCTCTAGAGGTCAGTCTGATAAGTAACCGGAAATATTCATATGGTTTGTAATATTGTCACAAAGAACAATTGAAAATGCATAACTGAACATGTGGAACATCCTCCCAGAACTTTTGGCTTTCACACATCAAAGAACAAGCCACAGACTCACTATAAAGAGCCATGGAAAACCTCTCTCCATCAGGCATGCAGGCCTGCACTCCTGGAAGAGTAAACCTCTTTCAGCTTTGGTGGTAGGACTGTCGAGGCTACAAGGGTACTGTAGCTGTTCTTTTAAGGAGAAATTGGAGTAATTTTATGCTTGTAATCTATTGAAGAGTTTTTCCTGTCTGCATGGTTGGCTGTTTCTGCATGCCTAGAACATTCCACTTACTTACATTCTGATAGATGTTTTGTTTGGTTCTGATGCTGTGAAGAACCTGCTGATGTTGTTTCTGCTGTTTCTTTTCCAAAGTAACTTGGGAGAGGCAGACATGAAAATAGCCCTTTCTGAAAAGATCCCATCAGCAAGAGATTCCAGAACAAGGTTCACAAGTGTCATTTTTCTGGTAGTTCTGTGTTCAATATATTTTATGAGACTGAAAATTAAATATTCATAAGCCTTACTCTGTAGGTTGTTCCAGTAGCTGTCTTGGACTTGCAAGTGAACGTTTTCCAAGTAGCCAGTGTACACTCCAAATTGTAATGTAAAACCTCCATGTACTTCAGTTTTGTGTGTGCACACTGTAGAGAGCCTATGCAACTTTTTTCTTTCTCAAGTTAGGAATGTTCAGAAAGAAAATTTTTACCTTTATAATTTCAAAGATGCTCTGGCAGTCTCTTCTGATTTGCCTTCCTTTCATAATTTGTGACTTTAAGATGACAGTGCTCATGAATAAAAGATTTGTTTCATTTAGTAGTGGGATGCCCTTTCTCTTTCCACTGAAGCCTTAGTGAGCTGGTACAGGTGCCTCATGTGGCTCTGACAGAAGCTGAATTTGGGTTTGTTGTTGGGGTTTTCTGTCCTGCTTATACTACCAGACATCACAGAGGTAAGTTCCTGTTTATATTGGACAGCACTGCTCAGGGAGAACAGGGCTGGGCCCCATCACAGCTCTAGGAGAGGCTGGGCAACATATGCTTTGTTTGAGAAATAACACAGAAGTAAGTGAAGGTGTTCCCTTGTTTTTGAAAATCTTATTTAATCTGTGAACAGAGATTCTTGATTAGATACTGCTTAAAATGCAACTCTAAATAATTGCAGCATTGTACACTTGCACAGGGAGGAAATATGTGCTTAGAGGCTTCACAGATACTGGTCAACATTTTTCAAGTGCTAGCTAATGCAGTCCTGGCTTATTTTAAACATTCATCCACAGTGTTGGAAACTACTGTGCTGGAACACTTTGTTTTAATGCAAACCACTGGCTGAAAAATAGGACAGGAAACACGACCCAGTCGTGTTCCTTGCCTTTTGTTGCATTTGCTTCAAGGCCACATCTTGGAACAGGTTGTACGTTTTGGGTTAAATTCAGTTTTAGACATGGCCAAATATGACTTATTTTCAGGTTTTACTCACAGTAGGATTGATGTGTATAGAAGGCTGAGTCAAGCATTCAGCTGTTTTTCCAAGAGTATATCTATCTGTCATGATATTTAGTTAATGACTTTTCTCCCCCTCCGTTATGGAATTCCTTCCACAAGTCAGTTTCTCCTGGGATTATCAATAGTGCCTTCTGCCCTCATGGCTTTCTACAGTAATGATTAAGTGATACAGACCTTATGCAGTCCTGGCTTCTGGACACTTGCAGTTTTAGTCCCTTAGCAACTGGAAACCAGAGCCTGGCTTAAGCATTTTTAAAATTTTTTTGATTTTACTGTTTTGTGGCAGTTATGCCTCAAGATCTTCAGAATTCAACCTAGCAGAACAAAGAAATGATGGCTGTACTTAAGGAAATGCACTGGTACAGACTGTATGTTTGCCAACAATGCAAGATGGTAGCTTTTTTGGCTGGAAAAAAGTGTGGTCCAGTTCTTGGAGAGAAGAGGTAGAAGTCAGCTGAAGTCCTGAAGTTAAAGTTAAGTGAGCTCAGGTAAGTGGGTAGACAACTTTAGGCCCAGGCTAGCTCAAATTCCTCTAGTTTAAGTTAAGCTTGTTTTTCTTTCATGTAGCTTTAAAAACACTATAAAAGTTGACAGGATTCACTTAGTTCTGCACTGTTAAAGAGAACTGTCAGCTAAGATGGAAACCAATCTGACCCAACTGTAAAGATACCTTTACATCTTTGTAAATGGAGGGAGGGCAACCTCTTTCTTCCTTTTTTAAACCAAGGCTGAGTTATTGCCAAACCAGAGACTGACCAGCAGCATCTGTTCTGTTGCCTTTCAGCTGTTCTTCCAAGTGTTAGATCACTTATTTTTTACCAATGGTGAGGGGGCAGGATGCAGATCTGTGTGGAAAAGGCAAGATATGACAAATAGTGCACCCCATCATCACCCCTCTCTTCTCTTCATGTGGGTAAGCAACTGAGACAGCTTGAGCTGCTGCTCCGGGTGGCTGGAAGGAGTCACTGCAACACTGTGTTGCTGCTCTTCACACGAGTACAGCCACTGTGCAGCAGAGGCCCTGTGTGTGGTTTAATGGATTTAAGTTGGAAGGACATTAAGTAGCTGCTGTGGCTGCATTATGGCACCTTCATGAGGTCTGCAGATTTGCATTCTGGAGCTTGCACAACTGAATTCATAACTAGGACTATAAGCAACATGTTACCAAGTTCATCAACAAAACTGACACAACACCCTTAACACAAAACTTGAATTAACTTTATTTTCCCCTATAGTCAACAACTGGTCTGCACTGAGCTTTAAAGCAACAAAATAAAATGAAATCTCCAAACGCCAGGGGGCCAGAAATCCAGATTTAATTACCTTTGTGGAAATGTTGCAGCTGTAGAATTGGTCTGTATAAACCACTGGAGTCAAAAATGAGTTCATAAATCAAAAAAATATTCTACACCTTGGGAAAGAAGTCAGCAGTAACATTCTCACAGAACACTGTAAATTTGTATTTTCTTCATGAAAGGTACATACTATTCTGCACTTTACATCAAGTGACTGATGCAAGTTTTGTTTCTATAAAAGGTTACAACCTGTGGCAGGAAAACAAACGGCAAAACCCTTTCATTTCGATTAAAGAAAATTTTCAAGTCTCTATAAGGTTTTCCTATAGCTGGAAAGTGAACATGTTCAGTCTCCATTTATATTTAGTGCATTTCATCTGACAGTTTTCACCACTTAAAAAAACCAAAACCTCAACCAAAAAAATACAGTATAAAAGACAGACAAAGCAAATAGCACTATAGCAGGAATTTCTTCAATTGATTTAAGCACTCTAAATAAAAATGCAAACAGATCTCCAGAAAAACTTGAGGCAATGAGGGGGGAAGAGGTCTGTGGATCCTCTCCCGCCGATAGCCACAGAAAGGGGGTTGTATACCTGTCAACCTTTCTTTTCGCTTCCCCATTACGCAGACTATGCTTGTTTTACCAGTGTAAACATTTATCTAAACCAGGTTTAATTTCTGTTGTGAAGCACCAGCCACGATGTGGTGCTCAGTGAGCTGTGTGTCACTATTGCATTCATTACTGTCGTTTCAGATTTTTCGTGAGGATACAAATTTAGCCCTTGTAGCTACAGTGTGCAAGATTTGCCTTGTCTACCTTAAGAAGTGATGGCGTAAGGCAGCGATACTGCGATTCCACGTTAAACAAAAGCAGCCTGGCCAATCGAAACTAGCATCCAATTGTCAGCTCTGGTGAAAACTGCAGCTTTGCTGCTCATTCTCCAGCTCAAACCTGGCCTGCAGCAAGAGTAAAAGGATATTGAAAGAAACCAGTGAAAAATAATCAGAGTAACTCGCTTTGAAAGTTTGATTTTAGAGAGCTCTGCTTCCTCTTAATTATTGAAAACAAGTAATTTTTAGATTTCACCATTCCAGTTCATGTACTGCTGCTATTCAGCTGAACAGTGTTTTCCAAAAAAGATTGACAAGTATGCATGTGCCAAGGACCAAATTACAGGATTCTTTGGTAAAGTCAGTCCAAATTCTCAACAGATTTGAAGGGTAATATGTTCCAATAAAAAAAACTGCTGCTAGCCTTGGATAGCAGCTCTGTCCTGCTTCACATTACAAATCTAAAACAGCTGTTCTCAATAAGCCAATACTTTTAATCAGACATTGCCTGAAAATTTTGTACAATAATCTGGACCAATGATGGTTCTGTACCCTCATGTTGCTGTGAAACATGACTCGAGCTAAAGGCAAAGACTGGTTATCTCAAGGACAACTGCTTCATATAAGCAATCAGAACAGTGTATTTAAACTGTCTTCCTGTTGGGTCTCTTGCCTTTCTTTAAAATTAGTTTATTCTTAATGTAGCCACGCTTCCTTTTGGAGGTCTAAAAAGAAAAACAGAATAAAATGTATTAGTTAATGATTTAGTCTTGACCGCGGTTTAATGTTGTGCATTTCAGTGCCTGATCTTTAGACTGATTTTAAAGAGCTTGGATGGTAAGCCCTCGATTAGGTACATTATCCAGTTGTTACTTTTAAAATGGGGATTGTTAATTCATGCCCGGCCTTTGCTTTTTGCAAGCCCCGTCTACTACCAGATCTGTAGAACTGTTTTCAAAGCTTGTGCTGAGGCAGAATTAATAATCAGCCAACACGATAAAGCTCTAATACGGCCAAAAAGCAGAGTGTTAGTTGTGTTTGGAAAAACCTTCTTGCATCTTTTGCAGTATTTGATTCTCTTAGAAGTTAGCACGATGACAGGCAGAAATATTTACTCAAAGCAGCATTTTTCGAAAGTAAGAGAAAACTGAATAATCACATTTTAGTCTCTTATCCTCTGCCATTGGTCTATAGGCTACTTAGTGCTTTCATGTGTCTTTATCAGCATATTTTAGATATTTTATTAAGGTAGTAATGGGGGGAAGCAATGTCAGTGTTAGGTAACACTTCAAAGTTCTATAAATAGAGTTAGTTTGTGGCAGGTGGAATTGTACATTCAACATGCCTTGTGCACATTAAACAGGTAGGCAGCTTCCCACACTTGCTGCACTTGGCTGTGCTTACCAGCAGGCTCTATTATCTCAATTCATTAAAACTTTTATTTTTAATAACAGCAGCACTATTATTATAAAGTGAGACAGATACAACATGTCCGAGTATTGCATGAGAGTCATCTCTTAGCTTGAACAATGTTATTCCTAACATGGAAGAGAAACAGGAGAGGGACTGACTTTACTGGAAAGAAGCAATTGCTGAAAACCTGTGGCTACTACAGAGTCCTCAAGGCATGTAAGTCCCAGTTTAGACATTCACCCCCCGCTCTTTGGTGGTTCTCAGATTTCTTAGTGGGAAGTAGAGCCAGTTTGTATTGCAAGAGTTGGCGATAGATCAGAATTTGCACCAGCTTTTATCCTGGCTTTAGAAAGAGAACAGACATATCCATAGCTTAAGTGGGGTCAATGCGTCTGTCATGAGTAAATATAGCCTTGCTTGTCACTTAAGATCAAAATTTACATGGTAAGCGTATGACAGGCACAGTAAAGCTCATAATTCCCTTTCAAGGCAAGCCTAGCTTCACAGGCAATTCCCAAACACCTTATTGTATGACCTTCCACTAAATTACGAAACCAAGCACCCTTTACCCTCTAACATTCTTTACTTGTATTTCCAGGACAGTGTAAGTTTACAGCCTGCACTAACTTAATTTGTTACACATTTGTTTCTGACAAGATTCTGGAAGTCCTTTTGCAACATGTATTTGAGTATATACAGAAGAGATGTTGTGGAGGAGAGGGCTGGGCTCCTAGGAGTCTTCCCAGCTCCCCTGGTAACACATCTTTCTTAACAGGCTGAGGTGGCACACCACAGCTAGCACCATTTTAAAACACCATAAAGATGACTTCAAACAGTAAGCAGCCAGACACTAAAATTCCATCAACAAAAGTTTCATATTTAATTTATTTCATACAAAATTGCCATTTTTAAACTTCTAGGCATCACTACTTTCAAACAAAGTCAGAAAGCAACTTCCACGTTTTTTACTTAGTGAGCCATAGTTACTGAAACATGAACTGATGTATTTCAGAGATTGTACTTCCAGTTACATGAAGACTTAAGAGTTGTAACAGCCAGTGACACACTCTACTTCCAGTTAGCATTCTGCCTAAAAAATATCTAGCCTTGTGTCTTCACATGCTTTTAAGTTAAGCAGACAGTAAATTAACAATTATTGCCAGCAGGCAGGTCTGATATTGGACACTAACATGAACAGTATCCATAACGTTCTGGCTAGTGGAAATATATAATTCACCAGCTATGCGATTCACTGTTAAAAATAAACTGCTGCCTCCTGACCCCTTTCAGTTACTTCACTAGGAACCCACCTTCTTTGACAAATACTTCTGTTTCGGTACAATGCTGGTTACTCTAGGTTTATGATCCAATGTCTCTCTGTTGTCTAGTTGTTTCACCTTGTATATTCTAACAAGCCAGTGCTCTGAGGTAAAGGCTTCCTCCAGATGTTTAAATTTAATGTCTTTGTTGCCTATCTCGGCATTGCGTGTACGATCGAATCCTGGGGGTGTCCGAAAATCCAGCTATAAAAATGAAAGTTGCATATTAGTTCAAATGAGACAAACCCCAAACCACCCATCCCTGCAAACCAAGGGAGTGCTTTCAGCTGGCCTAGCCAAAGAACACCTTTCTCTTGCATTGATTATTACTACACAGAAAAAAACCTGTCAGTTCCTTTTCACAGCTGAGAAAGAGACAAATTCTTTCTCACTCCTACGCACATCCTTAATGTCTCAACAGAAATACCATGTTTGCATTCAGAGATGGAACTACTTGGTGGAAGTCTGAGATGCAGCAGCCTGTAGTGCCTTTTTTACCGTAGCTGCTCCTTTTTGCTCTCTCTTTGACAGTGCAATAGTTTGTACTTTAATGGTTTTCCATACAAGGTAGAAATAGTTCATATTTATGAGTTAGATCTGACACACATCCCAACTCTCCATCCCACCATGCTACAAATAAGATCCACTGGCCTCAGTTTTAGCTGAATAAAGGATTCTTGTGCTAACACATCAGAATGAAGAGCACTTGGGAAAAAAGCAAACATGAAAAAGCAAACATGGTGGACTTAGCTACATACATGTGCTTGACAATCCTAAAGGGGAATGAAAACTCTGAGAATTATGCCCTTAAGTAAGTGTAGTGTTGTTTAATACACTGATTGACTTGTATAGAAATACATGTAGAGAAACTACTTGTCAGTAGTTTCTGACAGGTATTAAACGTATTAAATAGTCAATTAGCAGTTCTACTTCTGTGCTCTTATTACAAAACCCAAAATCTAAAGCTCTTCAAAACGAAACAGTTAGTTAATGCTTTAGCAAGCACACTGCACAGCAGAATTAAGATGCTTATCTGGGGCAGTGTCACGGACAGCAAAAAGTCAAGTACAAGTGTAGGTTAAGAGCAGAAATACTTTTTTCTTAAACATCATACACAGTAGACCATGCCTAGATGTGTTTTAATTTGAAGAGCTGACTCTTACCTCTGATTCTGATACTACAGGCAACACTCAATCTAGAAGACTGAAAATATATCAAAATAACATTTCTTTTCTCATATTTCAATTAAGGTCCAACAGAAGTTGTAGCACTGACCTGCATCTCTCCAAATCTGTAATAGGACATTTTATACATAAGGCAGTTCAGTAAGGTTGGAGAACCTGCCTTGTCTACCCGGAATTCTCCCTGAGGGGTAAAGTAATCGCTTTCCTTTAATAAGAAAAGAAAATACAAAGAGTCAATATAAACTGAACTCCTATTAAAGTCATTCCTCATTCTCTTCTCTGCAAAAAAAAAAAACCAACAAAAAAAACCCCAAAACCAAACTTCATAAAGAATCTAAACTGACTTTTACAGTTTTAAAGCTGATTTAAGCTAGGTCTTAAAACAGAAAATGATGGTGGTCATTAAAAGTAAAAGAGTTACAAACTACCCGCTTGTAAACCTAGACCCCAATGGACCAATCTTCCTAAATCCATGACAAAATGGGTACCAGCAGAATAATACTACACAGTAAGCAGTTAATGGAAAACTGATCAATCACAATTATTCTTCAGAAAGGTGAAAAGCACTGTATTGTTTATATAGGAGGTCTGCAATGTATGTGCACTGTGTTTAAACACAAAAATTCTGCCATTTTTATCCTCAGTACAAGATGAAACTATGCACACAGGCTACTCCGTTAAGCCTGTGCTCAATATCTTGAAGTTTTTGTTAGGCTTAAGAAAATATTACCACAGACTTCTGCAATCTCCCAGATGTCTGAATAACTTAAACTCTACGTAAGTCAATATTAACACTTTAACTTGTCAACTATTACAGAGTTTGAAGACATTTGTAATGCCAACTATGTAAACAGTCTGAACACTCCTGCTTTTTTAAGGTATGATGGTGCAGTGAGACACACACACACAAGAATTACAAGATACCCTGTACTTTTAGTAACGTGCAAAAAAACAAGTGAAAAGCTTTTGAAGTTACTGACCTTTCAAAAGCATAAATATTGAAAGAAACTGGGCTACAGGCTTCTGCACTCCTTGTTTCTTGGGAAACAATCCATAACACATTTTTTCAAATAAAATTGCAGTAAGTAGTAGAGATTGCCCTCCACTTACCCGAATATCTTTGGGATGTTCCCCCTCTGCTATTCTCACCATCCACAAGAACTTATTAATATCATCACCAGAGTAGCCAATGACACCACCAAAAATAATCAAAACATAATCCACATCCAGGCTCCTCATGATCTCGTATGCTGCTGACTCATTTGATGACATTGCCTTTCCCACCTGTACCACAGCAAAAATATCTTAAATACCTGCACAGCTGCCTATCAAACAGATCCACAGTTCAGTACCTGACAGACCACAGCCCAAAGATACATACTTGCCAACATTTCCATTCTAGAGAAAGCAAACTCTGTGTGAATATTTAGAAACTCAAAAGCCCAACCTGAACTGAAAATATTTTCTCCTCTGCAAGAGGAGTGCTGCCTGTTGAGTGCTTTGAGTAGAAAGTGTAACAATAAGGGTTTTCCTTTTGTGGCAAGATTTTTCAAGCCATGGCTGTATTGCCACAAACTTAAATGTTGCAGAAAACAACTAATTAAAAATTATTTTCAAAGCTGTAAATACAGCCCAGGGTGAAATGTTAGTAACTTCTTGTTTTGTCTGTTTTTTCCTGAGCTCCGTCCTTCACTAACAACTCAGCCATGCGGCATGGTACATGGTAGCATTGAATTCAAGGCAAGTTTACACAGAGGAAATGTCAGAATAGAGACATCCTTAAGTTAAAAGCATAATACAGTTTTAGCCTTGAACACTTTCCAAAGCTGTATCCAGAATCTCTCCCACACTGGTCACTTGCCACACGTAAAAGTTCACTTAGATCAGTAACTGGCTTCCAGTTCAGTAGTTCCGTTTGCTACTGAAGCTCTGGTACTTAAGGTGTTACAATGTATTGCTGTAGTAAAAGGAAGTAACTACAATATAAATAATATTCAATCCAAATTGGTAACATTCAGTTACGAATGTAATTAGGAAACACTAAATTTAGGCTGCAATCTGTCAAAAAGACTGAGAACCTCAGCTTGTTGGCCATTTTCCTAATCAATGTGAAGTTATTTGGCAGATTTAGATTTCCACTTCTGTGCAGGAGGAAGTCATCTGGACACGTCTCTGGGGCATGCCTCGTTTAGAGCATAAAAGTACAGGTATTCGCCACAACACATGTTTGTTGCTTGAGCCCCCCCTTTATGGAGCATTCATTCTGAAATGGAACCTGACAGCGCCAGCTGGAGAGAATTCTTTATTAAAGCCCATCGCTGCTAACTGCTGCAATGTGTATGGTTACTGCACCCAGGCAATACAGATGACTCCAACAGTTTCTCTGTTCACACAACACACCTTGTCCTGCAGGGACACCCACAGATTATGGGTTTGAATATAGTATGTGCAATTCTACCATGTGTAGAAGAGGGAGGCACATAGAACTATCAGAGCTGGATCTCCATCGAAACATACTTAATGCTGTCAGGTCAACAACCAAAATAAGAAAAAAGTGCCTTAGAGTACACAGGAAGGCTTGTTGACCAATATTAGCACCAACAGTACAATTTACCAAGCTTGCTTTCAGCTGATGTGAGTTCTCTGCCCCTACAAAAGCATGTAAATGTGATCCCCCCTTCCACAACACATTTTTTCCAGGACTTTGTATTCTCCAAAGCACAGATTGATTGATTTGTTGATTTGGAATGCTGTTTGTCTGCAGACCAATTGGTCTAACTGTTGTACTAGCTGCTGACACAAGACAAACCACCCTACTACATTCCTCAAGCCCTTCCACCATTCTGCCCATACAGCACAACATTAATCTACTGGGAAGAAACAGCCACTGATGACCGATGTCACAGTGACACAGCACCTAGAAAGACTGCAGCCCAGCTACAATAATAGAGCATTCTTTTGTTTCTGAAATAAGTTGCCCAAGGTGGTGCCCCTGTAACCATAGGCAGTGCTCACACCCTGCTTTTAAGCACATGGACAAAACTTAAACTTACTGTTCAGAAGAGAAAGAAATTAGATGTTGTGTCTAACTGCAAATTTGAGAAGACAGAATTGCATCAAATCTGCAACACTTCCAAGATGTCTGAAAATTTGCCATTTCATGTGGCCAGCTTTCACATGCTATTCCAAAATGCAGCCAGCAAAGACCTTACTGAACTGAAAAGATCCCTACTTGAATAGTGCCAGTAAAGTAGTGGTACAAATAAGCTGTCGTAGCACTAATCACAAGGGGAATGGTTACATTAGCTTTTGTCTATCCTCCCACAAAGAAAGAAGAGAAACCAAAGGGAAGTTTTGAAAACTTTACAAGTAAACAAAATGGAAACTCCAAAAGCAAAATAGATCCCTTCCAGCCCTGAAACAATTTAGACTCGAATTCTAGTAAATGCAAAAAAATAGAGTTCCTTCCATCTCTGTGTTTTCCACTCTATGGATTTTTTCCTTAACGTAATACTGTCTATCAAGAAACATTTACAATTTCATACTTGACTGCAATTTAAACATTTTGGTGTTTCAACTCCATAGAAAACTGCCACCCTTACCAGGGCTATATGGCTGTTGTTCCAAGTGTTGTTATCAACCAAGGTTGTCCGGTTAGCCATTCCTGCTATCTGATAGCCATAGTCCCACCATGACATCACTCTGGCGTGCTCGTCTGTGTTTTGTCTCAGCCAGTAGTACGCTTCTCTGAAGTCATCTAGGATATTCCGAGTGCTGGAAAACAGTTAACTTGATTCACATCAGTACAAATACTAGCAACAAACTAACTGCACCATGACAAATATGGGCTCACAAATAAGGTTTCCTTATGCGTTTGGCTCCCTTTGAGCAATTAAGTCACCAGCAGTCATAAGCTTGAACCCATCGACAGCTGAGCAGCCAGAAGCTGAACTACTTTTGAAGATGTGAATAAATGCATTTACAGCCATAAAAACATTTTCCCAGTTGACTTGAGCTTTTTTTAACCATCATCTTTATTGGCTTTGGATAGGATTATTTTTATGTATTAAGGTCCTTTCCAGCCCTGGCTGTTCTATGATTCTATGATTTACATTAAATATTCCAGAAGATGTATCTTTTTTAAAATTAGAGTATTAACAATTTTTTATTCAGGTGATAACTCTGCCATGATATAATAGGAAGAAGGTACAGCAAATTGCTAACTCAAAGGAAGTAGAATTATTTGCAGACCTGTAGACCTTACTTACCCATCATGGTTATAGGAAGCAAGAACAACGCTGGGGCTGGAGTATGCATTGCTAGTTACCCAGGTACAGTGAACAGCAAACATCATCAACAACATCAGCATCAGCATAGTAACAATGTTTTTGATATTGGGACCCAGTCCTTCTTCTGTTTTTTCCTGTTCAGATACATGTTTTCTCACTTTGCCTGCCTAAACAAAACACAAATATAGCCGTTATGGTAACTGGTATTACACCCCTGGCAAGGGAACCCATGCCTTTTTCTTCACCACATGCACCCCATAAATGCTACAGGATACTAGAAAGCTAGCAACTTGTAGAAATTGATAACTCTTTGAAAGCCTCTTTCAGAAGAAAAAAACTCTATTATGTGAAGGCCAATACATGACTTCCTTGGTTTGGCTGTACGCTGATGCCCTTTTACAGGGCAGGGTAGAAAACAAATGCAGAGATACGTACTGTGAGGAAAAAGGAGAAACCCAAAGCTCATGCGTGGTCAGGCTCAGTATAACAAAGCCTAAGAGGTAAAATAATCAGTAGCTGACAGCAGTTTCTTCATGATGAAGAGAGTATGCAAGTTTATGAATAGAAACACTTTTTCATAAAATATAGCATTCTTCAACTTCACCATGTCTTAAGAAGAAATACAAGAGGGAAACATTCAGTGACAAAGAACTGCTATAGCTACTTAAGGAGAGCGAGCAACTGTCTGTCATTGCTTCTATAGAAAGTTGGGTCAACCCTGTACGCTGCCTTTAGGCCAAAGGCTCATCACTGATCAAGCTGTGGGGAACCACTTCTACACTGACACGGATGTTTTTTCAGGACATCAGTTACACCTTATTTAATAACATCAGTACTTGCTCTGAATTCGAATGCTAGTGATTCAAACCTTTAGTGGCATTTAAAATATTCTGACCAAAGATGGGGAGGGAGGAAGTAATAAAAACCAAGCTGTTTTCTGACTTCTAACTTTTGTTCCATCCACTCACCTTATCATACAAGTTGCCAGGATTCCTTTTGTCATCATCATCACTGCTGTCCTCTATTGGTGGATTTTCCCTTTTCATATCATCACCCAAATATCGCTCAAAGACATTGGAGAAAGCAATTGCAGACAGCATACAGACCACTGGAGTCAAAGTGAGCATCAGCCGAACCATCACACCAGCAAAGTAAACAGCGCTGATTGCATACAGAGCAACTGTGAAGAAAGAAACCTACTGATGACATTTAGAAAATAACACTATCAATGCACACGTACATGCTCTCCATAAAACTACTTCTGGAGTGGGCTGAGCATCTGTGTGTACAGACTTGAGTATGCATCTTGCATTTCATGGCTTTTTAATTTACAGATAGAGTTCAATTAACGTTTATCCCTTTTAAACCTCAAACCTTTCTTGAAGTTCATCTTGAGAACTGTTAACAATACACAGCCCCATTTTCATATTCATTAACAATGTGTCAGAAGATACATTATTAGTGAAATTTAATAGCACACACCAAAATTACTACTGGAATAACAGGTAGTTTTATTTGATTAAAAATGTCAAACAGCTCTAGACCAAACAAATTATTGGAACTGGAAAAACAAAAGTGTTAGAATTTCTTGTAAATATCAAATTCTAATTTAAGTTAGAGATACTGGTGGACAATTGGGGGCTTGTCTACATTATAATTCCATACAAACAAAGAATACAATATTGTGAGCCCTATTCTGAAGGAAGTTTTCCTGAACGATATCTCTGCTCTGTGGCTCCCCTTCACCCCCCAAATAAGATTTTCAGAATAGCAGAGAATATTCAGAACACTTTTCTTAGAAGGAAAAAAAAAACCAAACAAAAAAACCCCAAACAAGCAAACCTGTATACACTGGTCAGGAACATCTATCATTCAAGTAGTAGTGGTTATTTCTTGTCTGCTACAGTTTAACAATACACTTTTGTGAAAGACTTGCCATGCAAACCAAAGGACACTGCTTTACCAGATTACATTACATAAATATTTTTTACTTTATAGTGAAGTAGTATGGCTCTCCATTCTCACTCATAGATCTCTTTATGCTGACTTAAATGGATGATTCAGCAGTAGAAGGCCAGCACTAGTCTTGACAAGGACACATTGTAAGCCACAGACTGCAGAATGCTCCAGTCACTGGATTTAACTCTGTAAACATTCCCACTGCCCACACACCTCTTAGGTAATCTTAAGAGGCAGCTATATTAGTCTGGAGCCTCCTGGCCCTGTAAAAGCCCAAGGCCTGTGTGTTCTTCACTCCTCCATATGGGCTAAAACTCCAAATCACATCCCTACAAGCCTCATTCATAACCTTAAAAGTCTGCTTTCACAGTACAGCTTTGTAGAAATAAGCAATTTGCTGTCCGTGACACAGGGAGACCCCACACCTCTGCTTAGGCTTGTGCCTTATCTAGCACTTGTTCCACAGCAAGTGATTCTATTCTTTAAGATAGCAAAAAATCTGAAAAGAAAAGGCATTTGGAATTATCATCTGTACTGGGATGAGTGCCAGACACCCATGAAGGGTTGGCTGCCTTGCAGCCTGTGCTGGATAGGGACCTTCCCTTTGCACCGAGCTGTTCATCTGGCCGAACTGCGCTGTGGCACTGCAGCCAGATGCACAGTTTGAAGAACAGCATGCGGAAGAGCACGCAGCTCCAGCTGCAGAACAGAACCATACCAACAAATACCTCGATCCCACCTCTTGGGATGACACTTCATCACCGTTTCACCAATCTCAGCATTTTTATAAATGGTTTTAAATACTACTGGGTGCAGATAACTTTCAATCATCATCTTTAAGCACATCACTTAGAACAAGCCATGTACCAGCTTTGCGCAAACACATACAACATAGAATCAAGCTGAAGGCAAGTTTTTTTTCAAAACAATTTTTAAAACATTTTCTCTTACCAAAGACTCGTTCATCATTGATGTTTTTGATACAGAACCACAGCCCTGCTGGGAAAGTACACACGAGAATATGCAGATCAAAAAAGAAGGAAACCCATGTTGTAGGCTGATGCTCAGACACAGAGGCAATGATCGGGATGTGAATTTTCGCATACCTTTTTTAAAGAAAATTCAGTTCAAATTATTTTGAAAAGATAGAATTATTAAAACTTGTAAACATTAGGAATTCTGAAACTCATTGCAAAGGAAGCATTTCAAGTTAAAACGGCAAGTGCTTTATTCAGCGGAAATCTGATAAAACTTTAACAGGTCTTACTCTACGAAGTATTTGGTGTACAGGGTTATTTAAACACCAATACAAAGGATTATTTTGATACTACTTAAGACAGTGAAAATTATGGATGTTTTATTACAGCTAAATATGAAGCCAAATTCACCAAAACTATAACAGGCAGGTAGGGAGGCCGCATCATTACATTTTGAAGAGATAATCATCCATGCCAGTAAGTATCCCAGATTTTCAATACTGTATTTCAAAAATTCTCCTCTACACAGAATACCTTCATATTATTAGTACAGAAAGTTCAGTATTTAATACCAGACCAGCTACAGTGTGTGAAGCCCCCACATTCTTTCAGATGCTGAAAAAAAAAAAATCAGGCCTTGTCTGCACTTGCAAATACATATCAGCTAAACAACATGTCAAATACTCAGTGCAGACAAGGACAAAACTGTGTTCTATATTAAAGACAAACATACATATAGACCTATTCTGAGGTGCTACATGATGGAATGGTGAGGTATCGAACACATAACCTTTTCTTCACTGAGATCTAGTTCTCATTCAAAACTGCATTGTGAGTTTTAACACAGTCTGTTTTTCTAATGTAGACAAGCCCTCAAAAGTTTAATGCTTTTATATATACATATATATAGACACTTCTTTACTGATATCTATTCTACTACATGTATTACAGACTTGGTACAGAATCCTGCATGAGCTGGACTTTTCTTTGAAAAAAAATCAGAACTGCAGAAGTTTGTATCCCTGCTTTTATTTTTTTTTTTTTTTTTTTTAAATCTACCCATTGAATTTCACCTTAAATATATTTATCTGAGAAAAGTATCTTCAGTTTTATCACCTGGCTGGCTAAAGAATCCAACATTGGACTTTTAAAGGTTAACTAAACTAAAAGATTAACTAACATGGGTTTTTACCTATGAAACCACACATAAATAAACCAGAATTGGTCAGAGTAGACATCCGTATACACAAACCAGATAATAAACAGGCAACATGCAAGATATGTGCAACATCATTGTGATTTTGTGCAATGTTGTACAATGAAAATAGTTTCAGTTTAAGGCTCTTAATAAGTTTTAAATGTGTCCTCAAGTGTTGGTAAAGCTTCTGGTTATTTTATGCTGGGAAGCACTACAATTCTATATAGAAAAACATACAGTACATATTCAAAGACTTCGAAAGAAGCAAGAACCCTAACAGACAAATTAGTGAAGTGGTGGCAAAGATCATGAAACGGTTACTACAAATACCCTTTAGATAACTGATTAAAGACCACTACATTCTCCTTGACTGAAATACTAATTGATTTGAGGATGAGGAAAGTAAAATATTATTAATTTTCAGTAGAATGCTATTGATATCTAAATCCTTATATCCTTTACCCTTACTTACCCAGTGTCCCACAATGAATAAAATCTGCCACTCCAGGGAGCAATATAACCTGAAAAAGAGAAGCGGAAAGAAACACTCTTGCTGCCTAGGTACTTAAATGCAATAATTTTACTACTCCCTCAAATTATAGCACAAACCCAAAGAAATTTCCTTGACCTTGTAATATATGTGGAACCAGACCTACTGCATTAGGCAGGCTATAAAGTCTACCAACCATGAAGCTAGTTTTAGAAGAACACACTCTTACATTCTACATGTTGAGTATGAAGACAAGCACACCTCAAAAACCAAAGCAATGCAATAATAAATAAAATACTTCTCAAGAAATATGACAGATAGGAACCTGTACTATGTAAAGAAGTATAAGAAAACATAATCAGTGAGAAAGTACTTGATTTTTCTGAAATGCCTGAGCATGAAACTGGGAACGATCTATAGCCAAAACACTAATATTCAATGAAAAATTGGTTTCCTATTGTTTTTCTACTAGTGGATATACATGTGACATGAAATACAAAACTGCTACTAGGCATGCTGGTAAGATTTACATATTTATTTAAAAAAACAAAGCTTCCAGACACTTGAGTATCGTAAGATGAAAATAAACAGTATCGTTATCAGGAGGAAGATAAAAATTACTATTAAAAGTTATTAATAAGATTAATCTTAAATTTTACTTCCACTTCCTTGCAGCTGTTTCAGCTCCCTCTGAAGACATACACACAAGTGGAAATAAAAAGTTAAAACCTTTTATTGATTATGCAAGCCTTTGTGCATGACACAGCAAGTCTTCCCCCTGTTCGATATTTAAAACTAGTATAATCTGACTGAAGATTTTAGTTTAGTATCTAGTTTAGACATTTAAATATTGTGGTTTATGTTCACAGCAAGACAATGTTTTTCCCTTCAGTCTTCTCGGAGTGAAGCTTGCTCCCAAACCACAGCATGCACAAGAAGGAGCTGCCAGCTGATGGGGAACTACCAGTTATGGTCTTCTCTGGAGGTATCCAAACTATGAGATTAAATAGCATTCATCTGAGAGTACTGAAAGAGTTTACCAATACGACAGCTACCAACCATCTTTACCAGGGTGATAAGGGAAGCCCCTGGTGCCTGGAAAATGGCAAATGCTACACCTCTAGGATAGGCAAGGAAGAATATGGAGGAAACTGCAGGCCAGTAACCCGAGTCCCTGAAAAGATCTTGGAGCACAGCCTCCTGAAATACAGTATTAAATGCTTTTTGAACTATTTTCCCCATTTCTCAATTATAAGTTGAAGAAGCATGGGCTGGACAGGCAGACCATTTGATAGGTTGAATACTGGCTGTCCTGACAACCTCAGAGTAATACTCAGTGGATCAGGAGTCCAGCTCGTGGCTAGTAAAAAGAAAAAACATCCCAGAGGACAAACAGTGAAACATACTAAATTGAAAAGAATGTCTCACATGCCTCATGGCAGGCAGGACTTTGATCCAGAACCTCAAACCCTTATTCCAGGTGTTGCACCTGGGATACAGGGTCCAGATATGGGCACCCTTCTCTATTAAGAAAATAGAGAGGGATTAGAGTGCTGTGATATGGTCATGATCCCAAATCACACACATACCAGAAGCTGAGGTAACAAGATTTGTTCCATCTAGTGAAGCAGTGACACTGATCAGTGCATTTCAGAAGTTGAAATCAACACTTCCTAAGAACTACAACACACTGCTGCACACTGAGATTAGAAGCTGAATTTTGTTTTGCTATGACAGTCTGAAAATTTTTACTAAGTATAGTAGGACTTGCTCATATGTACTGAAAAGCAAATCATAAACCATCAGGCTTTGTAAGACGTGCAAACAAATGGGAGCTGGTAAGTATTCTTTTGGAATAATGGTATCGCAACCAACAAAAATGAAACTGCCATTAAGCAGTCAAAAACGTTAAAACAACTGACACCAAAAAATTTAGACCAGAAACACCGGTAAAAAGAAGCACAAGAAAGAAGTCAGTTAAAATAAAAACAAGTACGTCTCAAGAATTCTTTTTTTCTAAATAAAACTCAGACAACTGAACAGTATTTGGGTATAATATTAAGATAATTCAATTTAAATCAAAGAGAAGTCAATTTTGGCAAGGGTAAAATAAGGCTAGGAAAATAAGATTGCTTTTTTATTTTTCCCCATCAGAGGAAGGAAGTATGGTGTTGATCACCAAGAAAGTGTATCACAGAATCAGAAGATGGCAGTGAGGCAGTTGGGAATGGCAACCAAGCAAACACAAGCTTGTTCTTGTGAGACTGGGTAGAATTGGCTTAAAGACTGGAGGCTGAACCACAGAAATTAAGTAGATTTTACAGATTAACTGTAGACCTACAGATATCAGACTCAAGTACTCAGTAAGCAAACTGACTCTGACCATCAATGCTATTCAGAATAGATTAACTATAGGTATCTTCACAATACGCTTTGGCTATAGTTAGTTCCTCACCTACTCTGACTTCTTACATCATTACGTGGATTGTTGGTAAACGCAAAATACTGGGATGATGCTACAAAGTGGTTTTTGGTTGGTTGGTTGTTGGTTGGATGGGGTTTTTACCTGTTTTATTTACCTGTGTATGTCAAATAGATGACACTCAGGAATACAATACCAGCAGCTAATGAGACACCCAAGAAGAACAATGTCTGAAATTCTTGCTTTGTTAATCTGTCTCTCAGATACTGCAAAAATGCATAGGCCTGCAGCAGTGCAAAAACACCTAAAGAGAGAGGAAAGGTTCTGTTTAGAACTTAAGGTACACCCTCAAATCTAAAAACTAGTACAAAATCACTTTCTGAAAATAACCTTTCTTGCAATGACAGAAACTTGCAATGAGAGAAAATACTCTCCAAAACATACTTTGCTTGTTATATCAAGAGTTCCAATACCTACCACCTCTTTGTTCCCAAATTCAATAGGGGTAAGTGGCAGAAGAAAGAAAATAGAACTCAAGTGTACAGTGTTTCTTCAATTTAGCAACAAATCTGAGGTATACAATGTTGAAATTCACTAGTTCTGAACTCCTAGAGAAAAATACCAACTCTATTCACTAAATAAATGTAAAATTCAGATGCAAAAAATGGTTTGATAAGCTTTACTTTTTCGATTATATTCAGATTGCTGGGGGAAAAAAAAAAAAAATTCAATTTTTACAAATATTCTCTGCTAAATTTTAATGATATTCCAATTGCTGTCCCAAATACATTTTGGTAAGTGACCACACAAAGAAAACCTGAAGAATCTAAGAAACTCAACTATAACACACAACGTATGCAGTTAAACATAAACCTATCAGTCTCAGCGCAGGTTACTGCTGTCAAGATATCAGGATGTCTATTAACAACTATTGAAAAATTGCCTTAAAGAAATAAAAAAAAAATCAAGTTTGAAATTAGTTATTTAAAAATCAGTCTCCTGATAAGTAATTGAAGTCATTTGTATTTAACCTACTTTCAAAAAATACAAAGCCTATCAACTCTAAACCCAAATTGCTCAGTAAAAGCTGTTTACCAATGAGGAATGCTTTCCAGTGCTTGAAGGCAACATTATATTGCAAAACAGCAGAGATTACCAATGTGCTTGTCAGAATGTGTAACTGATCCTGCATTATAGAAGCATTTTACTTCCATTAACTCACACAAAGAAGAATAATGTGACAACTGGAAAAAAAAACTTCCTTATAGACATTAAATTGTACCTCTTTTTAACAGTTTGGTTTGCTAGTATGTGTTCTTTCTAATACAAAGAAACAAAGCTGCATGAGCTTGAGGTTTTCTTGTGCTAAGCAGGCTGTTTGGAAGCAGACATTGAATTTTCTTACCTGCAGCTGCCATGTGTTCACTTGTTCTAATTGGCTGGAATCCCACAAAAGGTATCTGCATCGATAATATTAACCCCACAATGTAGAAAGTGCTATATGCTAGGAAAAAAACAGCGTGGGGAGGGTAGGAAGAGAAAGGTGGGAAGAAAATGAATCCATATGTTTTAAAATGCATTGGTTTCATAGTAGAGTCCATCCTCCCATCAACTTCAGTGACACTGAAACCGAATGGTATAATTCTAAATATGTCAGCCATGCTAATTTCCTTTTTTCTCCTTTGACTAGAATAAACTTGTCTACTGCACACAATTTAAGAGGAAGCAGCAAAATATTGCTCCTAATTCCACTGCTTTGTCTCCTCCTAGGGAAATAAACCATCTACCTAAGATGTTCAAGCTTGGAAGTAGTTTTCTCTTCCCATCTTGTTGAGGATCATGGAAAGAAAGAGCTCTCAGATAATAAGTAACTAAAGAAACCTTTTATATGAGGAGAACTCAAACACCTCTTAAGAGTCCATACCTATTTAGAAAATGCAAGGAGGTACACTTGTTCTTTTTTTAATACGAAAGCAAATGCATGCCAAGAAACTGAAAAGCAGTAGAATTAAAAATTAAGTATACATATTAATGGATTTGTATCAACCATGGAGATGCATAACCCTTCAAAAAGTAGAAAACAAGAACATTATTAATATTAATGAATTATTATTATGCATGCACTAAGATTCATATACTTTATTTTCACAGGGTTTTGGTCCTCAGTATTCCAGGATGAAAAAGAGGAGAGGAGAAGAGAAAAATACCAGCTCTGAACAGCCATGAGTCTGTTTACATTTAAAGTAACCAGCCACCTCAAAAGTCCAAATGAAGTTTTGTTCTTTCAGTGGCAAATTGTAAAAATCCACCTCCCAGATTTTTAAACGCTCCTACAAATTGTAAACCATTGTCTTTGTTATGGCCTTGATCCTATGAAGATATTCCTGTTCTCATACAATCCTTTGCTAACCTCCATGAGAACAGGTTTGGGGAGTGTACCATTTACAAGTGGTATTGTTTCCATACCACCTGTGTGGTGTCTCTGGGGGATTATGCTCCCAGGGTACTGTACAATTTCCAAAAGTCATAGAAGTGACTGTGATGATACTTCCAACCACTTCTTGTCTTCTCTGGTGTATTCTTTCAAGCATCTATATTGCATTACTTCGCCTAGCTACTGATATATGCTCTCTTATGTCACTGAAATACATTTTTACTGTAGGAAGCTCATTTTTTGAAGAATTAATTACAACATAAATCATTTACTCTACCATGAAAATGTTACAACACTGCCATCCTGTGGAAGTTCAATGATTGGCATAAATCACTACATTTCACATTTGTTAGTAAATCACCATTTTTAAGCCTGGTCCTGCAACTGTTATATTTTCTCTAACCACTTTCCCTGTGTCCCCTCTTCCCTTACTCCCACTTCCTTCAAACAGCTGTCACATCTGTCTTCCTAGTATTGAAAAAAAAACCCAGCAATTTACACAGCAACAATTTTTTTCTAGGAACTTTGATACATCAAGGTGATACATCATCATTAACTTTCCATGTTCCTTCACATTCTACTGGTTCTACAGTCTTTGCAAAACCAAGAAGTTAGTTTTGATTTCTGCAAGCTGCTCCCATGGATATAACTTGCACTAGGTCAGGAACAAAAACATTCTGACCTTCTGTGGATAAACCCATTTCACAGACAATTTTAGTTGCTGTACACTGCGCAAATACAGGAAGAACCAACTGAAAAACTTCTCCAGAGAGTACGATCAAATACTTTACTGCATACTTTCAATTAATGAATTGCAATCATCAGAAATAAACACTCACCATCTTAAATTTTAGAACTGAAGTAGCTGATATGAACATATGCCTGCTCATTATTTAAATGATTAAATCCAAGACACAAAACCAGGAATTACTGAAATTAAGTTTTTAATTCTGGAAGATCCTGAAGTGTTTTGTTATTAAACGTTCAGAAAGTATACAGAACTTAAAAAAAAATGTAGAGGAAAAAAAAATCAAGTTGAAGTGAAATTACCAAATCTCTCAAGCATTCAAGCATGACAGAAATCTATATTGGTACCTTTCAAAATGTAAAACCATTTATTTTTTAAATATGATAAACTGCATGAGAAACTCTAAATACAGTAATAGAAAACAGTATTGATGGTTCCTGTATCTGAATAAAGAGGTCATTTTCCTATACAATGCTGCTAATACACTGGAATTATAAATACTTGCTCTGCATTATTAAGCTAGTAAAATCTGAATGAAAGATACTGACCACTGTCAAGACAGACAAACAAACAAAAAGCACAGCTTAAGCTTTCAAATGTAGGTAGCATGATCACCTTTGATGCCAAGTGGGTCAGAAGCTACCTGGCTGATAAATTAAACCTGCCTGCAAGTCATAAAATATTTTAAAGCTGGGAAAAACTTTACATTCTCAGAATTGTTTACACATTAAATGATTGGGAATTACACTGCCAGGCATATCATATCATGTCACATCAACCTTCCTTTTGGTGTATGAACACCCATGTGAAAAATAGTTCAGGAAACCGTCACTATTTTTAAAAATATGGTGCTGCAAAATATTATGGTTACTATGTTAAACATTCATATGTTACAAAAGTTAGGCTCATGCTAGCTTAAAATAAAATTGAGTATTGATAGACATTAAAACCTTCCAAATTCTTGGTGACAGTAACACGGATGCAGATTTTACTAGCTGCTGTCAGCTGACAGTAGTTTACAAAAGTTTAAGCTGCACATTGGTAGTTTAAGACTTATGAGACTGCTGCAGGCACATTTGAAATTGCATTATCATAGGAACTACAAAAATATCTTTATTCTCCCTATTTCTATGAGCTTTTGTAAACTATTCTCTCTGTTTGAATAGTTTGGAAGTCAAGCACACTTGAATTTCATCTCAGAAATGAACATTCTTGCCTGTTTTACAAAAATATCCTGTTAAACAAACCTTGAAACTACATACAAATGTGAGATGTACAGAGGTCTCTGTGTAAGCCTTCTCATGAAAGCTTAAGTTATGCCAGCAGTTGCAATGAAACAGCAGAGCAGCAACTACATTTTCATTCTGACAACTCTGCTGAAGTACATCTCCCTCACAGCTGAATGGCAATAACATCTCGAAACACTGTAGCTATTTGCAAAACAAACCTCTGTTAAAACCTTTAATTCTTATGAACCAGATGAGTTCAAAGACTAGTTCATTAACAGCTGAAAAAGCAAGAGTACTTATTCTTTATTGTTTGTTTACCACTTTGCTTCAGGAACTTATAATTAGATTTAACTTTCTCTTGCCTAAATCATAGATACTGGACAATGAAAATATTTAATAATTTTAAAAGCAAGATAAATCATTTTCACCTTAAGCTATGAAGAAGTGGTCAATGAAGAAGTAATACTAACATAAAAAATTAAAGATGGATTAGAGGTTCTGCCCCTCCCTGCCCTTTTTTTTTTAAGAATTTCCATTTCTGAATTACATAAATAGCTTAACAAAGAAACATGAACAAATATTTATAGTTTGGGTAACAAAAAAACAAAACTAAAGTTGAGTAAATTGAGTAATTATTATAGTATATTGGTTCAATATATATATGTAAACATAGTCATTTCTTTAGCAAGCATTAAAAAAAGCATTAACATAATTAAAAATACAAACAAAACAGCATTAAAATGGGCAATATAAACATATTTACAAATAAGAAATGCTCTGTGATGCTACATTTGAATTCATACTATGTTCACAAAGTATCTATTGAAAAGATTTCACATTAGGTAATCAAAAATGTTCCAGCTAACTTATAAATCTTTGAACACCTGAATTGCTTATTATTTATTTCATTCACACAACTACACTATGCCCAACGGATTTAACTGCCAAAGGCTCTGTAAAAACAGAGACTTTAAAATGTCAGGCATATCAATTAAGAAGTTAGTCTCCTAAGAAACTAGAAGGAAGGCTGACCCATTAACCCAATAAAATCTTGAGGATTTGCATGGAGTGAATACTCTTACAGTACTTTCTAGTGTAGGTTACATAAAACATACATGGCTGCTTAAAATTCCCTATGTCTTTTCTCATATACATCACAATATACTATATGTTTGCATCATTTCTGCTGCACAACTTGTTAAAAGTAACAACTGTTTAACACACTAGGAAAAGGCAAAAATATGAAACATTGTTATGGACAAACGCATAATAAGTATGATACATGTTAGAAGGATTCTACAAAATATCAAACTATCCAATTAACTTTGTTTTCAGTGCACTAAAAAGGAGAAAAATCAATTAGCACCTACATATATGAAATTTTGGAAGTCTATTTCTTAACTCCTTGTTTCTATATTGTAGAGAATAACTGACTATAACCAGTAATCAAATTAATAAAATGCAACCTGATGTGCAATTACTTAATTCCCACTTGACACAAAGCACATCAGTATAATTAATTTCATATCACATAAGTGTTTGAGAAGGACGGTTCAATGAACAAAACTTACCAATGTAGACCCTCCTGCTGTATCTCTGCATCAGCAACAGAACAAATACATGCAGTGGAATAAGGTTGATGATGAAAACATAACCACCCCATGCAGAGACCTACAAGAAATAGAATGGGAAATTAGATCTGAAAATATCTGCGTATTCTTAGGGTAGCCAATGTTGGATTTATACAACTTAATGGTCTAACAAGAAAACACAAGGTCCATCTAGACAACCAGTCAGAACTACCAGTAATAACTCCAGGATCATTCTTAATGTGTATTACGAAAGAAAAAAAAAAAAAACAAAAAACAAAAAACCAACACCACAACAAACAAATGAACAAACTCTCCCTCCCTCCCCCTCCAAACAAACACCCCACATAGCAAAGACTTTTGAAATGGGCTGGTGGATTTTCAAGGCTATCCTTCCTGTATCACCTCCTCCTCCCAAGCTAACCTGGTCATGCTGGCAAACAAGAATGTGATGCTGGGGCTTTTCCCCATGGTGAAGTCTGCAACACAAGACAGTGGTATGAATCCCGTGGAGGATCCAAGATTTTCCTTTGACATACAAAGTTATCACCATGCTCCGCACTTTTTGCTGGCGATAGGGAACAGTATCTCCAGTCAGAGAGGAGAAAGAGAGCAAGGTACACCTCTGGGAGCAGAACTACTGGAGCAAAGGAGTCAATGCATGTTGAAGTGTAAGGAAAGACATGGAAAGGATAGATGCACAAGGAAGCAGGGCTGAGTACTGTGGAATGGGGTACAACAGTATGATGGATGTGAACCTGTAGCAACAGTAGCACTTGAGAAGCCCTAGTATGATGTACTTAGAACTGAAATACTACAATGTTAACAATATATCACTGATTGCTGGTTTAGATAAAGATTTAATGAGCTACTATTACCATGTGTTATCTAAATTTCTAATGTATTTAAAAGAGCTAATGTTGACTAGACAATCACTATTTTAACACATCCTCTTGTCAAACTACAGTCTAGACTTCTCCCATATGCACCATGCTTACCATAGGTCTTAATTTTTAGAATGCAGTAGCTAATGTGGTTTTCACTTCAACTGTACTTCAGGGCTTAGATTCATGTAGATATTTTTACAGCCCCAGAATCCAAAAAGAAATCGAATTACTATGTTCCATAGAACAGTTTCTAAAGTAAGGATCAGGCCAATTACAACTGGTTTTTTTTGATACTAAAACCCAGTGTTTCAAAATTTGGGGTAACCTGATCAGACAATGTGAAGCAAATAGAATAGAATTTGTCTCAGTTTTCTAGAAACTCATTTCAGATTATCATGACATATATTGCTGTATTGCTAGCATGAAGTAACATGGTTTACACAGGCAAGTTTATTTAATGGGAGAAAATACTATATGAAGACAGATAAGACAGACTAGAATAAGAACAAAAGTCCAATGAGGACACTGTCCTATTTAGAGAAAGGCCTGAATGAAGCAGACAGCATACAGTTCTTATGGACCAGAGACATGCACCTCTAATTATCAAAATATTAAACCAAATCTAAGCACTGAAGATTATACTGAACTGAAAATACACTTCGGAACTTTTTTTAAAAAACCTGAGATATCTTCATAGATTGGCAAAAAAAGTGGAAACATGCTATTACTCCTACAAGGATTGCTTCAGTGTAAAGCTTTGTTTTATTTTACCTCATCATCATAAAAAGCTATCTGAAGCAGAAGCTGCTGAAGTCAAAGAAATGCTAAAAATATAAATGCAAGGTAAAAAAGCTTCTCCTTATGGAATGCAATGCAGTGCTGTGAGTCATATTACCACAATGACTTACATATATATTTTAAGCAGATTTAGTTATTAAGAAAAATTTCTGTCAGTCCATGCAATATCCGTTCTTTCAAGGAGCTGTTCCCAAAACCCCCCATGCAAGGACTGACTTACTATCTCAAAATTGTGATTTGATTTTCAACTTAAACTGAAAACATAACTAATTCCATCAGAAAAAGACAAGTGAATACTATCTAACAAGCCACAATTACGCTTTGTCCTAAAAGTTTACCTAAGCAGAATGTCTGGAATGGCATCTTAACAAAACTCCTTCCCAAAGGGAAATACAGTATACGGAAAGCTACTGCCAGGAATGACGTAGGTAAGCAATACAGTTCTATCATCTAATCACTGAGGCTACTCATATATTTATATATATGAACCAACAATTTTCTACTATGGCTCCAACAAAGACTAAAATCTCCTTCTCCTGTTCTTC
>JANHGB010048948.1:7074-30628 GCA_026283785.1 Coracopsis vasa
AGCCTTTATCGAAAACATCACAAGTATAATTTCTCAGATGGGCTGGAGGGAGATGCTGCAGGCTGTTTACTGGCCAGCTGCCTGATTCAGCAAATGAAGAGTTTGACAGTAAACCATCCTATGTATTTAATATGTAATTTCATTATAAGGAACTGTAAGCAGATGTTTGGGTAAATATGACAACTAATTCATTGCTTTTGTTGCCTTGTTGATTCTATTTGCTAAGAGGATTATTGTTAGGAGGGAATGTTTCTTAGCAAGGTTTTGAATTGTGCAGCTATAGAAGAATGTGAGCAGAGAACTAGCATGAAAGATGAAAGGTAATTGCAAGGAAGAGAAATCAAGGAGGAGGGTTGCTCTCACGTAGAGAACTTGGTGCTTGCCGGTTTAAATTGGGATTTAAGTGCAGCATAATGGAATGATAGTTTAATTAGGTAGTTTAAATGTGTCAAAGATAAATGCATATAGAGCACAATCTATGAACTTGCAGAAAGGTTCATTTGGTAGCAAGTACAGTAGGAAACCCAGGTGTTTGTGATGCACATGGTATCAAAGAAACCTCCAGCATTGTGGGGTGACTTTGTCTCATTGGCATCCTGTGTGCCTTGAACGTGAGCAGAAGAGGCAGGATCTCCATGTGATTGTTTCCCTGACACCCACCTGGGTGTGAAGGATGCTGTTTAGGGAGCATGTGGTGTGTCTGGGCCAGCCACCTAGGTGGAGCAGCATGGCAGGGGTGTGCCAGCAGTTCTGTCACGGAACGCTTCTGTTGCCTGTGAAATGGCTGGTGCTGGATGTATTCTCTCTGTATCTCTGTAGAGATGCTGGTCAGCAGAAAGAGCCGCAAGGGTAAAAGTATTAGGACAGAGTTATATTTTGGTAACTCCCTTTAATGGAATGATGTAAAGTATTCCAAAGGAATGAAAGCTATTTATGCAAAAGTTTCTCGCTGTTTTTCTTCCCTTTTGAAAGCTTAAATGGCTATTTTTCCTGGGTGTACAGAGCTGTTTTCCTCTGACACAGGAAAATGTAGGAACAGATGAGAGGTAAAGTCTGTGTTGCCATACCAGCAATGTTAGAGGTCTGTTTTAATGTCTTGAAACGTCTGGGGAGAAGCCCCTCAGCTAGGGCAGATGAGTCCAGTACTGCAGTCATGGAGTGGGTGCCTGATTTCTGGGGAGGAAGAGGGGTGATGTGGAGCTGGTGTGGCTCGGAAAAGGAAATCCAGTGCTTGTAGAGGGACCATACCATAGCACTAGCCTTCGTCCCACCTTCATCTTCTTTGTCTTCTTTCTGCAGCTCTGCCATCTCCTCTGCCATACCGCAGAGACCTGCGTATGCTGGTGTTTACCGGTGTGTACTTATTTGAATAGATTAAGGGAAAGGTTATGAAGGTGATTTCACTTGAATCTGAAATACAGGGGGAATTACCTATTATATAATAACTATTTTTTTAGAGTCCTGGGGGCTTCTGTTTGCCTTCCTCCCACCTGCCCTGTTTTTTCCCACCACACTTCAGGGAAACAGTGAAACAGGGTGAAGACTGTCAGTAAATGGAGTGGTTTAACCTAACACATCTGTGCATGGAAAGCTGCATATATTCAGGCAAATAAGATCGGGTTTTTTTTTTGTTTGTTTGGGGTTTTTTTTTTTTTTTTTGAGGAGTTTGAGGTTTGTTAGCTTAAGGTTACCAAATATAAGGAAAGTGTTTGACAACACCTGTGTATTTGAACAGAGAAGCAGTAAAAAAAAAAATGCTTTTATTTGTTTGATGTTTGTTTCTCAGGCATGTTTGAGATTGGACTTACTGCTAGATGAATTTGTAGGCTGGTAAAATGACTACTCAAGGATATTGAAATAACTTGGTGACAAAGCAACGTTGGCTTTAAACGTGCTGTTACTTAAGCACATGCAAGACCTGCTAGCAAACCATACTTGACTATATAAATGTGTTTTAACCTTGTTTTTATAATCTTTGCATGCCGTTACATCAGCATTCAGCTAACTGCATTTTTTTGCCAATTCTTGCCATGGCTATACTTTTCCAGTTAAATATCCTTTATGTTTCCCTTTAATACAAGTATAGATTTAAACTTCGGTAAACATGCTGGTCCTATATATGCCAAAATACAGGAAGCTGACAGGAAGCTGAGCATTTAGGGACCAAGTAAGTCTTTCTTGAAAACCAATATAGATGTGTCCTAATGAGGTAAAAATGATGCTTTTGTTGGGGAAACTGCATAAGCGGTCCCTGGGAAATGTGTCTGTGCAGCCTCACAGCGTGTTGTTATTGTGATGCCCTAAATTTGCAACAAACCTTGCTGGTAAGAATTGTATAGAAGTGTTCTTTGGGTAGCAGTGGCTCTGGTGACACCGAGAGATGCAGCACAGGAAGAGACACAGGAGTTGGCAGCTGGCTGCTTGCCATTCTGCAGCACAGTGCTTTGGTCAACTGCTGCTAACCCAGCAGGTAGGAGTGCTAGCTGGGCGGAAAGCATGTCGTGGGATTTATCCAAAATAAATAGCTAATTTTACATGGGCGAGGCTGAAATTCTTCTAATGCGTCTCCTTCCACAGCAGAAGAGAAGCCTGCCTTCCCCGCAATGCTTGTCCAAGATCTTGTGCAAGCGCAAGGTAAAACGCATCTTCCTAAATTTCGTTGAGTTCTCATGGATGTCTAGATCTGTATCACTTTGAAAACCTGTTTGAAGACTGATAACCCAAACTTCTCTGAACTCTCCCAAAAGGTTCCTGTCAAGGCATTTGGCTGGCTTCTCTGCTTCTGCTCCGTGCTTCTGCATAATCCCTCAAGTGTAAATATAGACCTGGAAAAAAATAGCACTCGATCTGACTGATGGTATTCCAGTTTGCACTAGGACTTAAGTTAAGAAATAAGAGCTTCTGCTATAAATCAGAAATTTTGAGTTTGTAACACCTTAATTTTTGGCCTGATAAATCCTATTACTCCCAGAAAACTGATAAGGTTCATCTCTGTAAGTCTTGAGGATGTTTTAAATCTGTGGATTATTTAAGTAACATGTGTGCCAAGGTTTAAAATAAGACTGCTAAGCCACACAACATGCCGGCAATAAAACCAGGAGTGGACAGTGTGGAGCTGATACAGGAGATGCCGAGTGACTGATCCATCTTCGTACCTTACTAGTGTTGAGCTTTAGCTCCTGCTGCCTGTATCGCTTTTGCTGCTGTACAGGGATGGAAGATTCACAGGATGCTGATGTTTGCACTAGTATCGTTAGTTCTTGCAAACTGAATGGGGTGGATACTGTTTGCAGAGCAGCAGTGGGCTCTTGTAAGATGTCTTTGCTTGGCATGTGGTTTTAACATGTCCCAAGCTTTTCCTGCTGCTTACTGTGAATGCTTGAGAGCTTCTTCGGGCAGCCAGCATTCAAGCAGTGAACTGGGCTTTCTTCCCCATTTTGGGGTTGCTCTTTGAACTGAAAATGCAAGCTAGTATTTTTGGCATTGGTATATGCAACGTGCTGCTGTGGCATGATGTGAAGCCTCCTTGCAGAAGGTGAGCTTGAAAGGAGGTGCTGAAATTCTAGATCCATCATGGTAGAGGGTTAAGCTGTATTTGTGTAGATTTTTAAAAACTAACAGAGGAGATGCTCTAGAGAGAGTGACGCACATACCGTGTGATTCCAGAATGAAGATACTGATGCTCCTAAAGGCTGGCTCAGGAAAGGCACTTGCTAAAGGGCTCAGGTGGAGGCAGGAGCTAGCACATAAATAGATGAAGCAGAATTTTAATTACTCAGAGGAGTTAGATGATGAAATGGGCTGCAAAACGCAGTAGTAAAATAAGCCTAAATCACTGGCATGGGATTAAGCACTAACCTTGAAATAAAACTCCGTGGAGCAGTGAGGAGGCATGCTCTGTACTAAGTACAACATAAACCCACTTAATGTTTTCTAGGCTTCTTTCTTTTCTCCGCTTGTCTGTTTTAAGGACAGACCTAGGTTTGTCTTGAAATACTTTATTCCCAAATGAGGTACTTTTAAGCATATTTTGTTTCATAGAAGTTGAAGTTTGGGTCTAGGAGTTTCACACACAAGCTATGTTCGTTTGCATTTTCTTGGCCATTCCTAATATAGTAATGTGTGTAACTCTTATTATTTCTAAGTCAAAAGCATAAAAGCATATGCTAACTCAAGTGCTTTCACAGTGCGACAGGAAGCTTTAAAAGGTCTTGAGACACCCTGTGCTAAGCTTGTCAAACGGCCACAGCTGATTGGTAAAAATGGATGATTAAGAACTAGTGTTTTCCAGAGTGGTGTTGGGCTCATAGGTCTGCTGTGTTTCTTCCTCTCAAAACTGTGGGTGAAAGAACCTTTTCTTCCAAGCAGAGCAGCGCACACATGAATGCTTTGCTCTGCTGGAGGCTAATACAATCAGAGGTAGAAAGTATCTGCGCACCATAAGGAAAATGGTAGTAAAATTATTAGTGCTCTTGAAATGAATGTTTTCGTAGTCATTAGCCGTAACTAGAAAGCATTACTAGCAAGAGCTCAATGAAATGCTTAAACTTAAAGCAAAACTGTTCTTCTAAAGGACCTTCCATTGTGGAGAACTTCTCAGTTTTGCAATGTGAGAGTAATGCAGCTGAAGCAAATTGGTGGCTACTGAAGACTGACAGAGGCAGAGCGCTGCAGTGAAATAACAGTGTGGGTTATTATTTAAAGAAAAATAATAGGAGCAGGTATTTAAAGAAAGAAAAAAAGGCAACTCAATTGGTAAGTCTAACAGTAGAGCTCTTAAGAGGCACCAGAGATGGCTTCAGAAATTGAACTGTTATTGTAGAAAGGTTGCTCATTTTAAGACCCAAGACCAGGAAACTTGCTTTCTTGCTCTGAACAGGAGAAGTTTTAGGAGACTTTTACATGCTCATTGCTATTTCATGGTATAACAAAAAAAAAACCTGTTTAAACCAAGCTTTTTCTTAAAACCAAAGGTAAAGTGCAAACTATTTATAATCTTAGAATTTTTTTTTTAATTAGGTGTTTTAAATAGAAAGTTAAGAAATGGTATGTTGACAAGATGTCAGGCAAGCATAAACATTTAATATATATTAGAAATGAGAAGTTTTGTCTTCAGAAATGAATCGCAGGCCACTATAGAAGGAGGAAATGGAGAACAGTAAATCTTGTCTTGACTTCTTTTTTGTGCATCCTAAATGAAGTTGTGTAGGTAGATGCTCTGTTCTGCCACTGTGCTCAAGCTCTCTGTGAAGAAAGCTTCCTCAGTTCCTCAGTTATTGTAACAATCACAGGTTGCTCAGAGGTGTGACCTATAATAATAATAAAGTCTTATGGGGACCAGGAATCTTGCAGAAGTGCTGCAGAGTGGCCAGCCGAGGTCTGTGCTGCCCTGATGCTCTCAGCCTTGTCCGTTACGATGCTTCATGCTATCATGAAGTAGCTGGTGTGTAATGTCAGATCTGCTTCTCAGCTTTGCAGATGAAGTCCTGCTGTCCTCTTTGGTGTGGAGTTGTCCTCCATCAGGTGAGACCAAGGCTGGCTTTACATCTGAGGAACCTAGCACAAGAGGCACAAAGGACAGGCAATGTGACAGTCCCCCAAAATACTAACCATGAGATGTGAATTTCTTTAGCTGTATTAATTTTTTGCACTGAAAACTTTGGATGCAGGTTGCACATTAGTAATGGTCATGTTGCTGGAGGAAGCCTCTTGTTGCCACTCTTCAGGCAAGCGGCACATTTTGGATTTTACCCCTGTGAGATGATGATTGGCTGCTGGCCTATGTCACAAGGGCAGAAAAAGGTATCCTTGTGAAACCTGTGCTAGGCATGTTTCAGCTGGGATGCCAGGCCTTTGGGACGTGGGAGTGTGCACCTTCTTTGCTTCCATGGGCCTCTGGTGCCCCTTCTGAATCAAAAGGATTATTGTCCCAAAGTGCCTTAAAAAGAAAGGCGAGAAACAGGGTGTTTCCAGTTGTTGATTCTCTGCCTCCCCCCTGAAAACAAGAGTTTTTTTAATGAGGAATAATTACCATTTTCATTTGAGTAGGCCATTTGGTGATACAAAAGCCACTAGTTGGGTTTGGTTTTTTTTTTTTACAGGAGCTAGAAGTGATAATAATATACCAGACTCTTCCAGGTTGCTTTTATCAGAAGGGATCTTCCTATCTGAATGTTCACTGGTAATCATTATCATTTAGGTCCCTCTGTCTTTTTCTTCAGAGGAAACAAATCCTTTAGCTTGCATCCTCGTTTTATGTGTATCACTAATTGCTCTTCTGTTTCTGTAGGCTGTGGCCAGCCGCCAGATTTGGGATCATGGTATTATCATTCAGAAACTCTATTGGTGTTTAATTACATATATGCTATGCTTCTGAGTGGTATGAGAGGGGTTTTACACATTGCTTGGGCATCCCAGCGTGTGTAATGAGAATAATACTTGAGATTTTTTTATGTGTGTTTCTGACTGACTGCTCTTAAGACTGAGTATGTGGAAGCCTTCAGCTTATAGAGCATTAACTTGGAATATGTAACTAGTAGAGCTTTACTGCACTGAATCCGTTCTCATAGACCAGAACTGCCTTAAATTTAGTGGCTGAATTTCATGTCAGTGACCCTTTGTACAAACATACACTTGTGTGGCTGGGGACAGCTGTGTGGGGTTGCTGAGGAAGAGCACTGCATGAAGCCAGCTGAGCTGGAAGGTCTCACGTGTCCCTTCCATGACATGGAATGGCTTAACACTTCCTCCCAAGGCTTGTGGCACAGTTGCACTTCCCTGCAATTAGTTGCTTGTCTAATTCCCAATATTGGTGGGTGTTGGAGGTAGAAATGCCGTCGCTCTGGATTAGGTATTGCGTAAAGAAGTGAAATTAACAGGTATATTTTGTTAAGGAAAATGTGGATTTTCTTGGGATTTTTTCCTGTTGGGATGGAAAGCACAAACTTTGAATTTCTGTTTCTCAGCAGACTGCTACTTCTTGGAGTAAGTGAACCAGAAGCTGTAGAAAAAGCTTTTATTTTCTTGGGTGATTAAATATATTGCATATTCTCAACATATACATCATCCCTGTTTGTAATGAAAGAACTTCATAGGCGTTTGGGTGGTTTTGTGTGTTTTTTGGTTTGGGTTTTTTTGGGGTTGTATTTGAACAGATTTTAAGCTATTGCCTTGAGCAATGAAGTATTGTATTTTCATTCTTAGCATATTTCTTGGTTTTGGTTCTAATAGAATATGAACATGTGCACAAGTTATTTATTTTCCTAAATGGTAACAGGCCTGGTGTATTTGAAGTACTATTGTGTGTTTACAGAAGAAACAGTCTTTTGGTATGTGAAGTTTTAAAACTTATTAAAGAGTGATTAAAACTATGAATGGATGATGGGACAAAGTGCAGCATAAATATATCCCTGGGCAGGCTGTGCCAGAGTAAATGGCCATTTTACCATTTTGTTTGTTTTGTTTTGTTGGGTTTTTTTTCTTCCCTGCTCTCACCTTAAAATATAAGTTAGGATAAATATATTGACTTTATCTGGTCTTCAATAAAACATTTCTTATGGCATGAAGTGGGAAATGCTAAACTAGAGGAGTGGTTCATTAGAGTTAAAAAGCATGTAGTGGTGTGGCTAAAGGGGAAATAATAGAAGAGCAAAGGAGCCCTGTAGGCTGGGGAAGACTAGTGATGGGGTATTGCCACAAAAACTTTGGCAACCAGAAGTATTAGGAATGTGCAAAAGATGTGTTAATCTTGATCGTATTAAATGAGATATTGTAGGCCTCTTGATGTATCCAGCCATGATACAGTGTACTGTAGAAGTCTAGGAAGAAATGAGTCTTTCTGATAATGAGAAAGATAATTTTAAGCCCAACTCAGTATAAGGCTCCTCGTTCTGAACACGTGCATTGGCTTTGCCCCAAGTAGTACTCAGCATTTTATGGGGAGATTTCTGGGTTTCTGGGATTTCTTGGCTCTCATTTTCTCTGATCTTTCCCAGTTTCCCTTCCGGCTCCACTTCAGTTTTCCATTTTTTTTTTAATCATACTTTTTCTCTCTGAAGTCATACAGTACTCCTCTTTGTGCTCATGGCTCTGGAAACACTAATCGTAAATGAGACTTTGCTAGTTGTCTTTGGAACTGGCTCTAAGGATGACTGGACTGGCTTACTCTACCTGGGAAAGGGGAGAAGGGCTCTGTAGTTCCTGGACTGATCCTGGCTGTGTAGTTTCCCAGGCTCTGGGTGCAGCTTTCTATTTGGTCTCTCAGATCTTACCAGGAGGTGGATTCAGAAGGCATCAGCAGAATTTTGATTTTTTTTCTTTGCTTGCTGAAAAGGCTTTTGCAAGGACTTTACTGCATACATAACAGTATGTTAAATACAGAAGGCTGCATAGTACATTTCTGTTTATTAAATGCTATTGTTATCTGAATTTAGTTCATAGGTTGTGTGTAACCTGAAGTCCATGTCCATCCCCCTGCCCTTCCTGGTCTGGGCCTTCGTTTGTGTTTTATGGTTGTCTTTAAAATGCCAATTTAAAGACAAACACCATCTCCCTCCCTGATTTTTTTAAATGTCAATATAGCACTACCGTGGATAAGTGACTGTATCTTTGAGCACAGTGCTGGGAAAGGGCGAGCAGGCCTAGAAGCAGTTAAGATTTTCCTGCTACCACCCTTCCCTAGTTCATGGTAGGTAAGTTACGAGCTGCCTATTCCATCTCCATCCCATAAAGACAGAGACTCATGATCCAAGTAGTGTCTGTTCTTGTTCCTTGCAGACCTGCATAGCAAATGAAGATGGCTCTGTAAAGTAGACAGGGACAATATTAGAGCAACGATGAGGGATGGCCTCCCTAAATACAGTATTTAAAATCTTAATGTCATCAGTTTGAGATTTTATATATAGTCATTGGTGAACCTTTTATTCAAGTGGTAAGCTCTGTCCTGTGTTAAACTCAAATAATAGCATAGGAAGTATGTTTTTATTCTCTAAAGGAAGGCTTTTGCCACCCTTGTTAATGATGTATGGTATCTGTCTCTAAGTAACCTGTTGGAACTGGGATGAGTAAGGTAAGACTGTGAGCAGGAGTGATAACTTTGGATTGCTTATGACCAGAAATTAAATATAACATTGTATATGGTTAATTCTGTAAAAGATGTTGTTTCTGGGATCCTCAAAGACCTTTGGATCCGAATGGCTTGGGATGAAGCTACTAAGTTACAACAGGGATTTTGATGTTCTGGAAAAATACTTTTACCTGCCAGAAAAAGATTTTGTCTGTTTTGCTTAGCAGTGTCTGATTCTTTGGCTTTGCTTTTGTATTTTAAGCACAACTTTAATGCCTGCAGAACTTTTATTTTGGCCTGCTGATGCTAATGGGGTAGATGGGCTGAAGTACTTCCCTCTGATCCAAGTGGGGCCTGAATGATGTTTGAAAGGCCTGTCACTTTATTCTGTGAATTTATGTCTTCTCCCTCCGCAGATACTGCAACGTCTTGACACTGGGTCATTTGCATCTTGAAGAGCACAAGCCAGAGAGAGCTTCACTTCTGCTTGAAGTCTCTGGCTCTAAGCTGGTTTGGCTTTAGGCTGACCGTGTTTACAGAGCAGTCAAGCTGGAGCGTTTTTTTGATACTCTTTCTGGCAGACAACATGACCGTTATAGTTTCAGAATATTGTTTTTCACATGTGTGCTATTAGTCCTAATGGTTCAGCTGGTGCTTCTTTAAAATTGGTATATATCCAAGAACCAAGAGAAACTACTTGTCTGATGAGGAGAAACTGGAGACTGAATTAGACTACTGAAATACTGAGGTCAGGATGTTCTTCAGTTGAAAATGTTAGCTTTTGACAACTAGTGTGTCTTTATAGCAAGAATATAGTGTTTGGACTCAAAGCTGACTGCAGTGGATTTGATGCAGAGCAATATTCAGGAAGTGCATGGCTTTGTGTGGAAGGCAGGAGCACAGCAATGGAAGTTTACTAATGGGTTTTGTACATGATTAAAGGAGGGCTGAGGCAGGGGAGCTGTGGCACAGGGCAAAGAGGAGGTGTAAGCACGTGTCATGTGGCCCTATTCCAGTCTGCCTTGGTGGGTCAGGCCATAAACTTCTGTATCTCATTCTTTGAGTTTTGCTTCCTGCCGAAGAAAACATAAACTTGCAGTGGAGTTTGAGGATTTTCAGTACAAATGTACCTTTTAACTGCAGTCAGGACACAACACTTCCCTCCTCCATGTGCAGCCTGTAGTAGAATTGCTTGTGTCACTGTGTGACCAGAAATACAGAGAAAGGTGAATAAAACCTTTCTTGCTGTACAGCTTTTTCCTCCAAGTTCAGATGGATGGGAAAGTTCAATGTGGCTGATGAGTTCTGATTTATTTGTTTTGGAAAAAAATTAAAACCTTTAAGGTTTCTGTTATCTTAATTTTCTTTTTAAACCCTCTGGTCGTATCAAACTGCCTAACTTAAGTAGTGTTTTTAGCATTGTTTGGAGAAAATACATTTAGAAAAACACTTTATTATGGAATACCATTCAGATTATATAGAAAAATAGTATTTAATGACCAATAAGGTAATTTATGTTGCTAAGGCAACCATGTTGCAAGACATGAAAACTAAGTATGGGCGCTGTTGATTTGTGCCAGGAAGGTGCCTGCCTTCAGTTCCCTACGTAACCACGTTGTGCTTAATTGTGAAAGGATCTGTCTATGTTGGCAGTGCTGGGGGATTTAAGACGTGCTCTGATGTCTAGTTTATGTAAGGATTCCTGCATATATTAAGTACTTGGTAATTGTGCTAGTGCATTTTGGGGGAAAATTGGAGGGAGGTGGCTTGAGTAATGTTGTGCAGTTGATAGTACAATAGATATGTATCTGTCTCTTACTGAGTCATAGATTTGAGGTGTAGGTGTCACTAAGGCATCATTTTCCTTAGCCCCTAGAGAGATTTCTCCACCTCAGTTGTTGGCATGGGTTTTAAGAGTGCCAGCTGCAAGCTTAGTCATGTGGGTAATATCTAGCATGGTAGATATATCTGTAGGGTTCATGTAACATCCAGGAATTGGCACGAGGGAAATATGTTTGGCTGGTTGATCGTTTACTTGCAGCCCAGCTCTTCTTTCATTAGAGATGGTTAAGACAAGAAAAGACTTCATAAATGACCTCGAGTCAGTGCCAGACTGTTCCTCTTTGAAAGACTAGCCAACAGGTTGTTTAAAAACTTACACAAGATTTAGCAGCCTGGCAGCCTGACCTGACACAGGCTTCGAATAGCATGTGCTCGGGAGCATTTCCCCTTTGCCTTGTCAGGATACCCATTTTGACAGCAGGCATTATGCTCCTGGCAGGATTTGCAGACACATCCAGTTGCACTGGGCTCCTGAACTCCCATTTCTGGGGCATTCTATTTTTCGAGAGTGCCTTTAGTTGCATTTGACACCCTTCATCAATATGGCCTTACCATGGTACGGAAACCGGAAAGAGTTGCTTAGAAAAGAGCTGTCTAGACCCTGATTGATGCTGCTTACATGTTTCATCATCCTTTTCTCCCATCAGGGATCTCTTTGGCCAGCAAGGAGGGGAAAGCCCACCAGCTTGTTTGCAGTGTGAGAGGCTGGAGACATGTTCCCTGGTGCTGACTGGGGCTCTTTAAGTTGAAATGACAAGACTTTCTTGAAAGTTCAAGTTTTTGGGTGTTCGTAAGTAAAAAGAGGCGATGACTTTCCTAAAAGTTACCTGATACCCTGAAGTATGTGCACTAAGAAATTTGGTCGAAGTTCATACAGCAGTACGTTTAAATGAAAACCACAAAATGGTCATGGCTAAGGATTGCTTTTCATGAATTTCCTGTTCAGCTCTTTAAAAGCATTAATGTTGAGATATTCTGTTCCAAGCTCTTTCTTTTCCTTAATGTAAAAGTTATTTATTTATTTATTTATTTTAATTTTTTTTTTCCTTGCTGAAGATTTAGGGCAGAGAAGCTGGGAAAGGTTGTAAAGTGAAGGTTTGGGGATTAGCTGAAGGCATGGCCATGCCAGTTGCAACGACACAAGAAAGGTGCTGCTGTTTGCTCTTCCAAGAGCTGGTTGTTGAATCCAAAAGAAGTTTGACTTGGAAACCTTCAAAGACCCCATTCAGGCTAAACGTAGTATGTAGGTTTAGATTTATGCTGTTTTTCAAGTGCTTCAGCCCACACCGTTGAGTGCAAGTGGTAAGCATATGCAGAGAAGTCGAAGTAACATATATCTCACTGAGGCCAGTAGTGCTGTAACTTGGTGCTGTATCTTACAATTACAAAAGTAGTATGTGACATGCTTGGTTGTGGAGGAGGACACCATTCTGCTTGGTGTTTCTGAGGACATGCATATTTAGGGGTTAGAAAAGCAACTTGGGAAAGATGTCGCTTATGTGACTCCAGTGTCATGCAGTGGTGTGGCAGCTGTGGTGTATCTGTACCTGATGTGCAGATGGTAATATTCACCTTAAGTAGAAGCTGTATAAATAAGTACTTCAGAAATTCTTATCAGGCGTTAAGATACAGTGTGGTTACTGTGAATTACTGCTGAAGGAATAACGATGAGATGAAAAATGGAATATCAGACACTGTTTTAACTTAACAGCTGTGGTTTCTGTGATACACATAAATCCCTTCAGATGAAACAAACTGCAGTTTAGGAATTCTTTTAAATATTTTAGTGTGTTTTAAATATATATATATGTATGTTTTTAAAATACTGCAGATTCTGAGAGGAAATTTTCTTCTGTCTCCCTGATGGTCTGTGAAATCCTTTGAGGGAGAAAGCAGGGAGTGCTTAGAAAGCTATATCTGGTGTTAAATGGCTTCTGAAAAGCTAAGCTGATAAAACCCTGAAGTTGGTTTTTGGGAGTTAGTGTTCTTGGGGTGGGAAGAACTGTACTGAAGAGCAGCTGATTCCACAAGGCCAGAGGTCCGCTGCGCTGGGGTGCCCTTTGGGCTCTTGCCTCAGTCCCTGGTCCCACTCCCGTGCTAGAGGTGGGGCGGGGGGACACTGCCACCCTGGCTGGGGGCTGACTGCTCTGCATAGCCACTGGCACTGCTGGAGCCCCTCTTTGGTGTCCATCTCCTACCCGGTGTACCATGAAGCTGAACAAATTCCAGTGCAAGCCAAGCTTGCAATCCATCAGGCATGAGGTGAAAAGGATAAGAAAGAAAAACAAAAAAGTGATAGCTGGGTGTGAAAAGTCAGCAGGGCTTCATTAAGAGCTATGTGATTGACAGCTGCTTGGCATCCTCATTTGTGTTTGTGCAAGCTGAGCCAAAGCTTCCAGTGCATCTGCTGCAAAGGCTAACTTGATTGTATCCCTGTGTCTAACTGGTTTCTGCACATCTGAGGATGTACTCTGCTTCTAAAATAACTGGTCCTGTGCCACTGCTCTGTCCAGTGCGGATGTGTACCTACCCCTTACCCTGAAGAGCCTCTGGTCTGAACATTCAGACAAAACCCTTTAGGGTTTTGGGTCCTTTAGCTTTGTTCTTGTTTGTTTTGTATCAGCAATTTTACACAGCTTTGAGTTGTGAACTCCTGTCACAGTCTGTAGTCAGCGTGCCCTCATTTTTTCTTCTTTTTTTTTTTGAAAAGGTAGATGTGAAGAGCATGAATTCAACTTCAGAAATGCTCTCTTCCAGCCCCTGCTGTGGCTCAGTGTGGGAGGGGAAACCAAAATCTGGAGTGACAAACTGTTGTTATGGCAGCAGAAATGATTCCTGATTGAGACTTGCTATTCAGATGCTGCTTTCATGTTTCCTATTTCAATCTCGAAAGAAGTCTGTGTATTATATGATGAATTAAATGGCTTTTTAATAAGCACATAACTAGTATCTCCCAAACTCTGTAATTTAGGCACTTACATGAATAATAGCACATGATGTATAATAGCATGTTGCCTTCAATTTTCCAGACTTTAATAGAGAGGGCAATGATGCACGAATGTATAACTTAATTAGGTCTTATTTTTTAGTACTTTGCAGCCCACTTTATGCAGATATCTTTATTTGTATTGTGGTGCAGTTGAATCACTGTAATAATCTTCTGAGCAGTTAGGCTACCAAACTAGGTGAGTCTGCAGAGGTTAATATATACAACTCCCCTAGATTTTAGTTTTCTTTCCATTCAGCAAAGTATGCCGGATGGCACTGTTGAGAAAAATCATCCATTTTAACTTCCTGGGTAAGTACACATTTGTATACTAACACCTGACGCATTCTCTGACCATTATAACCTTCTGTGAAGGAGCCATGCCTGCGCAGCATGGCTTGTATCTGAAGGATAGCATTGGCTCCTAGCATCTGCAGAAGACAGCTGCCTTCTGGCTGGGGCTTTCCTCTGAGAGGCTGGGCTCTGAGCATCTTCATGCGAGGGAGCAAGTGGTTCCAGTTCCCTCCACTTCCTGTGTGAGTTTTGCTGCTACAGAGTTGCTGCATAAGGGGGACTTTCACCCCATTGTAGTGGAAAGAGCAAACTTACACACTGTTTCTTGAAAGGACTAATAACACACCTCTCTGCAGTGTGTTTGTCCTGGGGCCAGTGAGCATCTTGGGCCCTTGCAGTGGGTGTGATTTCAGGCAAGTCCAAATCTTCAGTGTTTTGTTTTTCCCAGTTCCCCTCACCACCCCTTCTGTGATGCTGTCCACCGTGAAATGTTGAATGTGATGATGTACAAGCCATCTTTTTCTGTAAGCCATTAATTGAAGTGAATTTTTTAGTGAAGAGTCAGAACTAACATATATCCCAGAGGTGAGTGTAGAGGGGAGTGGCAAGCAATGGGATGTTTTCTATGATGAAAGTTGATGAGTTTCTAGGGAAAACAGTGGAGGACTTTCAGTTGTATCTCTTCCACTGACCACAGTCATGTCTTCCCACCAGCTGGGCTTGTTAGTTGTTGGTAATTCCCTGGTCTGTGGGAACAGACAGGTAGGAAGGAAATGACAAGCTGCATCATGTGATTGTGTGTATGCAGCTCTAATTGGTATGGGACTCCTGTACCACCTTTACTGAAATAGTTATTGATGAGTTATTCTAATTACTAGCATTTCATCCCTCACTGGTGATTATTAGAATCACATTTAAGGACTTAATCTCAGTGATATTGATATTAGGAGAATGAGAGAACCTGGTTCTCATCATCCATCTGGAGATGATGACGAGACCTTCAGTAAGGACTGGGAAGTGAATGGGGTCACACAGACTAGAATGGGCTACTTTTCCTTAGCCTGTGTCGTGGGTCAAAGGGACTTTTCAAAGGACACATGTGGAGAAGATGGGATTTGGATGAACTGGAAGAGGGTACCTGCTGGAGGAACTAGCATCCTGGAAAAGCTATATCTTGGACAGAAACACTGATTCCTTTCCTGGCATAGAAAGGAAGATGACATGACAAATTTTGATGGTTTCCGAAGACCACTTAATTAACTCTGAACTGAAAGAAATCAATCATATTTGCTTGGCTTATGAAATGGCAGAAAAAGGCATAAAACGATTATTTTTCTTCAGTTGGAAAGAATTTCTTCTGGACTTGTCTTGAGGTCAGTAAGATGCTTTAATCTAAGGACTATTGATTTATCTAAGCTTCAGGTTAGGACATTAAGTCTCTGAGAAAATAGATCTTTGCCCACACATGACTCTAAATATATACTTCCTGAGGTGAAGGGGTTGAAAAGTCTCTTTAGCAGCACATGCAGTACTGAGAAAATCATTAAGGAACATGTACGATCCAGATGCTGAGTATGCAATTTCTGAAGCAATTTAAACTTTGCACAATTTATGTAGAGGGTCCTCTTGTGTCTGTGATGTGTGAGGCAACAAGAGAAGGAGGAGGAGAACTCTGTGGCTGGGGTAGATGGCTTCCAAAAAGGTCTGACAAATCTCAGGATGGAAAATGTACCAAAGTCACTGTTCTACAGATATGTAAGAGGCGAGTCTGAGATCAGAGAGCCTTTAAAGAACAGCTTCTCTCCCTTCCTGAGCTGTAGCCACTCTGCGGAAGTTAAGCTTTTCTCTGAGCAGTCCTTGTGTGCTGCTCATGTCCTGCTTGCACAAGGATCAGAGGCTCCAGTGTGCTGGGCCTTATGGTTGGTTCTATGGTTGTCTTTCTGTACCTTTTTGTCTCTTGGTACTGTGGGGTTGGTGCTTCCTTGTTTTCCCAAACAGGCTGGCTTTGTGCGGGTGATAGCTAGGAAAGGCAGATATGCGATTATAGGTCAGGTGGAATCATGGAATCATAAGATGCTTTGAATTGGATTAAAAAGGATATTTGAAAGATCACCTAGTTCAACAAGCTCCCTGCCTCGGGGAGTAGATAAGGTTGCCCAAAGCTCCCAGCCGGACAGACCTTAAACTTCCAGTGTTGAGTCATCCACAATGCCCCTGGCAACCTGTTCCAGTGTCTCACCACCTTCATCACTAAAACTTCTTCCTTAAGTCCAGTCTAAATCTACTCTCTTTGAATTTAAAACCAGGTCAGCAGGTTCTTCTGCTCCTCTGCTGAGCGTCTTTTGCCTGGTACCAGAGCCAGACCCACTGTGAAGAGATCTTCATCTGTGCCAGATGGATGGTGTGCTTGCATGCTGTTTTGAGACTGTGGGTTATCAGGGTGGATCAGGCCGTGTTGTTCTCTTTTCATTATCTTGTCTACAAGGTGTTAGTGTTGTATGTTTCCAGAGAAGAAGTAGGAGCATCTCTGGTTTTTATGGGGTAATCTCTCCCATTGTTTTATCGCAGTCTGTGATGATTAGAGGTAGACCCACACCTTCAAAGTTGTCAATAAATGAATCTTAATAATAAACCTTGCATAAATGGAACAGCTGTCTGGTCTTGGTCCTCACATAAAACATAATATACTTAATTTCAGTAACTTCCTGCAGGAATTAGTTTTATACACAGTTTGTATTTATACATGTATGCACTGTCTTGTATATGCAAACAAAAACTGACAGACTTCCTTTTCCAAGAAAGTTTCTATCTTATCATACTTGAGTGTGTTTTCAGCAGACTGGGATTGTTCAGGAAGTCTATTTTGAGGGGTTTTCCATTCTCAGAGCTGGACATGTTACCTCTTTCTTAAGCAGGTAACCCTGGCTGGTTCAGCAGCATCTTTTGGGATGACTAGCACAGCATGTGGTTATAGAGGAGTCTGTGCTATTGTCTTCTAGAAGACATTAATTAGGCTGATGTTATTTATCATCTCAATTACCATGGCTGCATCTTGAGCAGAGGCTTTTTGTGAGCTGTTCCAAGTCCCTTTCTAGAGCCCTTAATTAATGGTTTAATTTAAAACCTTGTGAGATGTTATAACTAGCATAAAAGCTTGCATTCAGTGTTCATTTGTTAATACTGAATTCCATTGGCATTATATTGCTTGTCTGTCCAAGTCGCTTCTCTGCAGACTCTCATTCCTGTCAGATACTGCTTTACATCAGAGACTGTCATCTGCTGATGTTCCTACCTTTCATCTTTCCCTACTGCAGCCTTCCTTTCAGTTCATTGGACTGTGAAATACTGCAAAACGCAAGGACATGGGAGACAGGCTACTGCTACTCTTTGCTGTTACCCACACCAAGCCCGTATTCTCACTGTTGCTGTTGGTCTCCCAAACAGGGTTTGATACGTGGCATCCCACCACCTGCCTGTCATCTGCTTACCTTGGCAAGCCCATGCTGCCTGGGGAGGTGCTCGTGACAGTCCTGGTTTCCCTTCTCCTTGGTTGGGTAGGCAACACAAAGCGCGCCTCATTGGAAGTGCTTCAGGAGCTGCTGACTGTCAAAGCTGCTCTCGGAAGCTGGTGCGCGTGTCGTGTCTGGCCAGGGTTACATCGCATGGTGAGGAGAGGAGAAATTTGGGCTTGTGGCCTTCACAGAGCAGTCCAGTATGGGTTCTTTTATGCAATGAAGGGTGATTTGTGTGAATAAGACAGAGTCTTGCCTTAGTAGCTACAGCTATTTAAGAATCGGGAGGGACGGTGGACGTTTTGGCTGAAATCAGAACTGTTTTCTTCTTTGGCTGGTAAATATCAGTTGCTCTAGAAGCATTAAAAACTTGTATGTGTTCCAGCCTCATATTCTAGCCTTTCTTGTGCCTTTCCCCTCCTTGTTTAGCTTTATGCCAAGAAACACACCAATGCTAATCATTCAGACATAAGAACTCTATTTCCTTTCCTTTCTTTTTTTTGTGTGGTTTTTTTTTTTTTTTTTTTTTGTTGTTGTTGTTGTTGTTGTTGGTTTTGGTTTTGCCTTGTTTTAGCTCACCTTTTATATACACATGTGTATCCTATTAACTTTTAAAAAACCACTGTTTGGAATTAATACTAAGAGGTAATGATGAGTGTGTTTGATTCCACTGTGTAAAAACTTAAAGTAGTTAAAACTATTGGAGAGGGGGGTTCCACATGCAGTCAGATGAGGGTGCACAGGCAGGCAGCTGGCAAATGCTGTTGGATGTTCCGAACTGCAAAAGGAGGGGCTCGACTCTGGCTTCCAGCTGATTTCCACCACCCCCCATCCAAAGTTTGTTGTTTTGACTTCAGTATCTGTAGGTACATGACTGCAAAGTGTAAGCTTTGAAATATATCTTTCCAAGTATTTCAGACTTTTAATGAGCACTAGGGGGATAGCTCAGTACTAATTTTTAATGGTCCACAATGGCTTTTTAACTCAAAAGTAATCCCTATCCTGAGGAAATAAGACTTTATCGCTTTATTAAATAAAACATCATGCCAGATTTCATGTGCATGGTGAACTTGATGTAAAATGATGGCTAAAGTCCAATTTGATAACAGTACCCACTCACACATTGCTCTGGTTTTGCTGCACATGAACTACAATTTTTAGAGATTCATATCTGTTCTCTATTTAAATGTTAAAAGAAATGTTGGGGTAGCTTCCGGCAATAAAACTAAACTGACCAGCTTTCCTGTGAAACTTCCGTTATTTCCTGCTTCTGTTCTGGCTTAAAATTGATGGTATTAAAAAACCCACCTTTTTTCTGTCATTTCCATTTTTGATTTTAGCCAGAATGTGAAAGCAAGGAAGCACTGCAACAATAATAAATAACAATTTTTAAGTTCATCATGATCACTCTGTTTTCAAATTACAACAGTCAGAGCTTTAGGTTTCTGTCATTGGTTTTATAGAAGAGGTTCTTCTATGTCTGCCTGTATTTGCACACATTAAGATCTCAGTCCATACATGTATAGATGTGTGAGGGAGAGGGGGAAATGAGTTTGTAGGAAGAAGCAAGCAGCTGAATAAATACAAATTCTCTGTAAAAATTGCTTGACTTGAACAATTGGAATATTAGACCAGATAATGGCGTATATGTTACTTTGGGGGGATTTATCAAGCAGTGTGTTAATGCTGCCTTGCTGCTCCCAGTGCAAGCCTGGCTGCTGAGATCAAATGGTGACTGAGTGTTAGTCAATAATTCTGTGCATGTGGGTCAGATATTTTCCTGCTCTCAACTGGTTTCTGTATACAGTGTGCTGATGGTACCCATCATCACAGAATTATGGAATTGTTTAGGTTGGAGAAGACCAGTAAGATCAAGTCCAACTGTTAACCTAGCACTGCCCAGACCACCAGGAAATCGTGTCTCAATTTTTTTTCTAGTATCCAGTCTAAACCTCCCCTGGTACAACCTGAAGTCATTTCTTCTTGTCCTTGTCTCTGTCAGGTAGGTGCAGAGAGCGATGAGATCTCTTCTGAGCCTCCTTTTCTCCAGGCTAAACAATCCCAGTTCCCTCAGCTGCTCCTTTTAAGACTTGCGCTCTAGACCCCAAGTTTTAACAGTGAAGGAATAAAGGAGGAGTTAAAAAGAATAGTATTGGATATGTAAATGAGTATAATTTGTGAAGTAGGTTTTATTTGTTGAGTTTAAAACTTAGAAGCAAGGTGACTTTAGATGGTGGTGTTTATGGCAATATAAAAATGCAATAATGCAGGTAAATGCTCTGTCTTATTCAGTCAAGCATTGTTGGAATTCTCCTTGAATAGTGTTGCTCCACCCCCTCCTGCCTGGTTATTGTAGGAGGATTATCTGCATTGCACATAAATGTGCTGTGGCTACAGAGGAGATCTGAGTTGGTTTCATGAAATCAAGCTCAGGGACAAGAAATGATGTGCTTGAGCTTGGGCAGCAGCATGCAACCTTGGCAGTTTGGGGTGGTGCCATCTCAGGGATGGGTCTCTGCTTTGAAATCTGCATTGCTGATAATTCTAAGGTGCTCCTGTACCTTAGTTGATGTTACTTGAATTACTCTTGTTTTTACATTTGCAAGATGATATCTGAAAGAAAAGGCTTTATAGGTTGAGGAAAAATAATTATCACTTGTGACAAGTCACCTCCAGGCATTCTGTCCTCTGCATCTTTACTTTGTAACATGAATAAAACTATGTATGTGTAAGCAACATCTCTTGTACTCTGCTATAGTGTTATATAATAGCACTATTACTGAAGGTTTTATAAACCTGAAGTTTTTATGAATACTGAAGGTTTTTAGTTTATAAATTGGCTTTTGGTTTCTGTGGGGAAAATAATGCTGACATATTAATCAAATTTATGGGATTAAGATGAGGAGGAAGTTAAATACTGTCAAAGTGTATTTGAATTTGCTTGTGGAAACACAAGCAGGGTTTTATGAAAGATGTTAGGAAACAGTCTGTTCTCTTTTACCGTTTTAGAGGCCTGCAGTGAAAGAGAGGACTTTTTTTGGTTTTGCACACCCTGAGGAATGCGCTGCCTTGTTAGGTGGGGTACCTCTGAATGCTTTTAACAGCCTAATCGGCACATAAACAAAACCACCCCAAAGGCTGCTTCCTTATTGTGAGGGCTGTGCTTGTGTAGTATACATTTCTGGTTAGATCCAAGTAGGGAGTTTTTGGAGACCTTTGCTTTTTTTGTGGTAACCCTCTGAACAAAATATTTGAAGAACACACCCCTGTGGTGTTCTTGGGTCTTCTCTTCTGTCAGTGATCTGTTGTTTGAAAAAGGTGTGTCTAGAAGAAAGTGTGTGACTACCTTTTTCAAAGTGTGTCTTTTGACGTATTTCTATACTTTTTAATATAAAGAAAAGCATTCTTGCGATGTGCCCTTAAGATGTTGTTCAACAGTAGTGTTAAGCCAGCATAAGCTGGTGGTTTTGGCAATGATGCCTTTGTAGGTCAGCTTCAAGTGGTAGACCACAGAGTTAGTGGTATGAGTTGCTGCGCAAGCAGACTTTCATGTTTGAAGCAACTGGATGTGTTTCATGATTTCTGGAGAAAGCAAGCATTCAGTTCCCTGGGGTGAATTTTCTTGATAAGCTGTCAGACTTTATTTTAACCTTCCAAAAGCCAGCTCTTATCTGATGGTAGAAAATAATGCCTGACTGTTCAAGTTGGTGCTGAGAAAGAAGCAAGGAATCCTTGAAGAGGCTGGGCACCTCAGGTACGTGGCTGGTTCAGTGTTGCTGAGCATCTTCTCCTCAGCTCAGTTTGTTTCTTTGCAGAGGATCAGACCAAGTGACTGATACTGGATTTTGTACTGCATTTCCCAGCTGGCCCTTCCCTAGTGATGGGTATGTATTTCTAGCTGGCTTATAGTGCAGCAGAGATGCTGACATAGTTCGCAAAAGCAGAGCAGTTACGCTTTAGAGATACCTCAGGGTGTGGAAGAGCCTGAACTTCTGAAATGCTAATATGTAACTCTTCAGACCTTCACGCTGCCTGCAGTGGGCTTTTGGTTTTATTGTTTGTTTGTTTTTAAAGCCAGCACAAACACAGTGGGACCATGCTGGCATTCGATTCCCTTTCATTGGGAGACTTTGAGGATGGTTATGTACAACCTCAAAATCTAAGCCCGTAGTGGAGAACAATGTAGCAAAACGTTCTTATGGTTTCCTTATGAATATCTCTGTACGTGTGGGGTTGTATTTTTTGGTTTGGGGGTGGTAAACAGAGTGTCAGTCCTAGCCTGAACTTTCTGTGGCTAATTGAAAGTGGTTTTACTCCCCTACCCCAGAGGCCTATAATTTGTTATCTGGGTCAGCTGAACTGTGTGCACATGTGCTTTACTTTCATTGCACCTGCAAGCTAGAGGTATTTTTCTGGGGAAATTTTTGGCCATTTATGGTGTGGAGCCACTGGAACTGCATGGGGATTTTTTTTGTGTGTCTGGGCACTCTAAGCAACTGGTTAGCAGCAGCATATTAACTACGTTAGAAGGAGTATTGAGCAGTTCAGGTATGGAGTTGTTGGATTACTTGTGTGAGCATCAGGACATGAGCATGATCATATGAAGATGACCCTTTTACTGCTGTGATTCTGGGGCACCCAGCAGCTGCCTGCAGCTGGTTTGGGCAGAGCAAGATGGTGTTAACTTTCTCGGACCTACCCAAACAGTGTATCATAGCTGAACAGTGTGCTATTCAGGGTAGCTACAGGCAGAGGGTGATTCACCTTGTCAGTTAATAGGAAGAGTGCTAATCCTCTGGAGGATTCCTGTCATTCTTGTGATGGAAGTTGTTCTGGGCTTTCACAAAAGAGTCTTGATGCTATAACAAAAAAACAAAGGTGTGAGATGCTAATGTGGCCATGTGTCCCAAACTATTTCTGTTGGTTGTTGCCCTTGGAACTGCTGTTGCTGAAGTAGTGTATCAGCTATCTAGAAGCAGCTGCTTTCTTCGCTGTGGGGTGGCTGCTGGCTTGTGTGTTTTGGAGCAAATTATGGTTGGGCATTTGGGTTTATAGCTTTTTTAAAGCTGCTGGATGCCTCTTTCAGTTCTTCATCTCTCTACTACTCGTGCCTTTTCTGAGCTCCAGCAGGGACAGTCTGGATTTAGTCATCAAGTATAAGATTAATAGAGATGTTCCTATTATGGCATGTTTCTTGAAGATGCTGTAGTCAAGGTCAGTGAGACAGGCTGGAACTCACTCTATAAGTACGAAAAGGAATTAGCTCGACATAATGACTGTCACTCCCTGGAGATGTTTGTCTAAGCATATATAAAAGTGCTTGTGGACTGAAGTTTGCTGTTGCTTCAAAACCTTAGTCAGCATGCATCATGGTGAGTGCACATGAGGTGCATTTTTAAGCTAGTATAACCAACCAGAGAAGTAGTTAGAGTGCAGGGGGATGCCTCAGAGAAACTTCTGTATAGAGAATGCAGCAAAGTAAATGGTAAAGTAAACTCACCTGAATGGTGAGTCGTGGATCTTTCAGACATGACTTAACATGTCCAAGTGCAGAGGGAAGAAATATTTGGGAGCTTTGCAGCATTTTTTTTCAGAAGATAGTAGTAGATATTTCAGCAAAGCTCATGCTAGGAAGATCTGCTGTGAAGAGCGTTGCAGCAGGCCTTGTTTGGAGGTGCGGTGGTGAACATGCTGCAGTTTCATTGGCAAGGAGTATGCCTCTGGCTGACATGTTTTGTGGTGGGCAGTTGTGATTTCTCCCTGTTTAAAGTAGTTGTTTGCATTAGATTGGTGGGGATGAAATTGAAGTACTCTGTTTTCCTTCAGTGATGTTGAAAATAATTGGATTTATGACAT
>JANHGB010048950.1:0-57536 GCA_026283785.1 Coracopsis vasa
GGTCTCCACGCAGCCTTCTCTTCTCCAGGCTGAACAGCCCCAACTTTCTCAGCCTGTCTTCATATGGGAGGTGCTCCCAGCCCTCTGATCACCCTCGTGGCCCTCTGGACTTGTTCCAACAGCTCCATATCCTTTCAATGTTGAGGACATGAACTATACACAATACTTCAAGTGGGGTTTCAAGGGAGCAGGGTAGAGGGGCAGGAAACCCAGGATCTAGCTTTCCCCGCTCAGGGCGGGGCCGCCCCTCCTGGCACCGCCCCCTGTGAGTCCTTGCTCGCCTCAGCGGAGCTGCCGGCTCCTGGGCCAGGCCTGGCGGGGGTCGAGGCTCCCTTGGTGGCTCTCGCTGCTCAAAACTGAGGCTCCTGGACGCGGGGTTTCCCCTCTGTCCGGGGTTGAAGGCTCCTCTATGGAAATACCTCGGCAAGTGATCAATACTTTTGCAGAAGCTCCTTTCTGCTTTTATTGATGCCTCTCAGAGCTTTATGCATGATGTAGTGACAGAGGATGAATCTTATTATGCCTTAACATGTTTTGTTGCTGTGTGTCAGAATCCGTTACGAAAATACATTAGGTTTGAACATACATACTGCTTCGCTGCAGACACATGCTAACCAGCAATACCTTATTGGCTAAAGAGGTATATGGAATATAAGGATACAGCCCTGCAGTATGTGCTGGATAATCTGTGCCAAGCCCAGCATTTCTGCCACTGACCATCTTTCTCTGAGCAAGACATTGCACATTCCCAGCAAGCAAAAAGTAATGCACAACTTTTCTGTATGAGTGAATTTATGCACGTGGGCTTATTCCCTTTACTATAGTAATTCCAGACTGTAGCCTAGTTAACATTTTTGTGGGATGGAAAATTATCTAGTTGACCATTTGCAGGATTGAACACAGAGATGAGAATATATTAGAATGAAAACTAATTCAGAACAATTTATAAGTACTTGCCTATTTCAGGAGTTTAATTCTGTGTGATTGACTAGAAGTTATTTTTTTGTTATTTTCTAAATATAAGAGCATACCTTTGTTCTTTTTTTTTTTTTGTTTGTTTTTTTTTTTTTTTTTTTTTTCTGGGCTTTCAAATTAAGTCTAGGTTATTTTCAGTGTTAATCTAATTTGTTAAACTGATCGATCCTTATTTTGGTAATTTACATTGTGTTGTTCCCATTAGACAGTTTGGGGTGTTTTGTTCTGAGTTTTATTTTTGTCATTGGCTTTGTGTGTGTGTTGTTTGTTTTGTTGGTTTGGTGGGGTTTTTTTTGTTTTGGATTTTTTGTTTTGTTTTGTTTTTTTGTTTTTTAATATTTTTTATTTTCTGCCTTGTTTATCTCTTTATTTTGACATCATGGTAATACTACTGAAAATATTAAACAGAGGATATCTTTCAGATATGTTTCAAAATCATATGTAAAATTTAGACATAGCCGTTTCAAAAATTTCTTCACTTCAGATTGAAAAAACCCTTTAGTCAATTTCATAAAGATATTGTGATGAATTGGTGTCCTGTGTCACTGAGGTATTTTTGCATATGTAATCTGTCATGTTCCTATTCTGCAGCTTTGTATCTCCTGCTGAAAATATGCCTCTTCACTTGAGTAAAAGTAAGCATCACCCACTCATGGCATAGTGACTATTCAGTAAATGTAATACTGGAACAAGAAGGTTTAAGTTAGGTATTGAAGGAGATGAAAAACGTAGCAAGATTCTTTTTCCTACATTGCTTAGACTGTGGGGTTTTCTTTCATATTTCACAATTTAATGTCCAGTAAAATTGGGAAAATGTTTGATCATTAGCGTCAGTGACAAGCACATTCATTATCTTTTTTATGAAACCTTAAAGGTACTGTCAGGAGACAGTATTTTATTCCAGCTTTGCTGTACCACCAAAGGGTCTCTGATGAGCTTTTCTTCTATTACCCATTACTTAATGCATTTGAGTAAAAATGATAGATGAATAGAAGATTATATATTATTGCCTAATTAAAAGTACATTACATTGAAAGTAAGGATGGGAAATTAATAGCAAAGAACATCAAAATGTGTAGTCAAAAATCATTCATTGAAGTTTTTTGAATTGGAAGAACTTCTAGAGATTGTTAATTCATAAATACTTTTAGGGACCCTCAGCATCTTCATAACAAGTCTCATATATATCGAATATAAAGCTGATTATAAATGAAATTTTAACATTTTGGGATTACACAGTAGGGGAAGTGTCTGGAAGGTCTTATCTGATCCCACCATAGCCTTGGGCATCAGTTTCTTGGAATGAAGCACTCCAAATGAATTTGATGATAGATAAATAGAAGTTAAGACAGAAAGCATACTGTGGTTATCTATTCCCTCTGGTGGTGTACTTCACAAGGTCTGATTTACACATACTTAGAATTACAAAAATGTGTTCAACAATTCTTATTTAATATAGTAGGTAACCTCAGGTCAGCCCAATGTGCAGGGTGCCTAAGCACAGATCATCTAGATTTACAGTGTCCTAATTTCATAGGTCCATTAATAGAATTAGCATTCAGATCTCAAACCTGCTGTAATTAATGACATTTTAGTGGGGTTTTTGTGAGCTAGTACCAGCCAAAGGGAGTCATGTATGCAGTGAAGCAGAGAAAGGAAGATTGCCACACTTGAATCTGTACCATCAAAATGACAAAATGGACTTGGCAGTAAACAATAGGTTATTGACTAGATATGTTTAAAGGGTCAACTGCAGTGCACAGCGGGCAAGATCTTTATGAAATGGGAACCCTGAATATATAGAGCATTTTGAAATGAACCATTTATTTTCTGTTTGTGCTTTTTCTAGCACAGCGAATTGACATTATACACTTGCTTGAATAGACAGATACACACCCTCTTCTCTTTTTTTTAGGGCACAAAGACATCATTTTGTTTGCCATTGCCATTGGTACGGGTACATTTTAAATAACAGGTTTATTCTAATGTTTGTCACTAGATTTCTTTTTTGGCAAACAGAAAAATAACGAATAAGAAACTTTAAAACTATTTATTTTGCCATAAGAGCAGTTTATGTCATTTTTGTCAAGAGAAATTACTTTTTGTTAAGATAAACTCCCTTGATCAGTATTTAATCATATAATAAAATTATTCCAGTTTTTCCAAATAGCAGATTTATCTTTGAGAGCAGAATAAGCTTCAATTTGATAATATTTGCAAAAACAGGAGAGAAGGTGTTCATTGAAGACAAAATACAGACATCTCACTGCCTCAGAAAAAGCAATCAGAATCTTTGACTCTATTATCCTAAATTATTTGTAATTTTTATTATCTAGCTAGATGTAGCTAACTTTGCCTTCCTTTAAGTAGCTTCTGACCAATTACTTTTACACCATCACTGATCCCTGTATAAAATCTCTAATCCATGTTGTTAGAAATGTTTCAGGTATACAAAATAGCCTGTATTATACATTATGCATTGTCCTAAGCCTTTGGTTGTCTTGTGGTGGATGACTTGTCAGAAAAGCCGAATTCGGCTTCATCCTTAGAAGCAAACAGAATTTAGGCTGCTCTGCCTTTGCCAGAATGCCAGACTTCCAGAAAAGGATCTGTCTAACTGCAAGCCAAGAGATGGGGATTTTTATGCAATCTGTATCTCCCTGCAGAGCTTTCCAATGCTGAAATAATCTAAGTTTCCAATATTCTAATTCTCAAGCAAGGCAGGAAGACGTTAAGAAACATACTACAGCGCAGCATCTAGGTTAGATCTGTGCCCAGTTTTGGTGGGCCAGGTACCCTTCCCTCCAGAGTTAGCTGCTGTAATTCATGCCCAGAAAAAAAGGCAAATCAAGATTCTTTTGACAATTCTGGTACAAGTAGCTGGACAAGTAGCTATCATACATCTGGATTCCCAATACACTGCATTTAATTACATATATGAAAATAGTCCCAAGTTTTCTCAAGCTTAAATCAAACACGTCTCTATGCTGTGGGGCTTTCAAAAAAATGGATAACTTGTCAGGGATTTCCATTGCAAATGTTGCTCTCATTTTTCACACATTTCAGATGCATAAAATTGCTCATTTTATGTTTTTTTTCGTGTGCAAATTAGTTTACATATATAGGTACTAGCTGAAATACTGTTCTGATACTTTGATATAATACCTCAAGATATTTTTGAATCAGTTGAACAAGATCTGTATTTTAAGATTGTAACAGGAATTTTAATAGTACAAAAGAGTAATGTGAACAATAGATCTAGAGGACTTGCAGTAATGGCAAAAGAGGGTCCTAAATTTTTTTTCTTCTATTGAATGTGTGATCCATGTGTAAATTCCTGCCTTAGCCAACATATAAAATAATACAGTAAAATACAGAAAATTTGCGTTATTTTCTAATGGAGAATATATATATAAGGCTACGTTGTTACACTGATTTCTTACATCCCTTGATGTACTGGTAAATAAATATTTAGTGGGAGTTGTCCCTGCCCATGGCAGGGGGCTTGGAACTAGATGATCTTAAGGTCCTTTTCAACCCTAACTATTCTATGATTCTATGATTATTTTGGCGAACACTGAATTTGAATACATTATTACTTGACAAAATGCTAAATGAAGGCCTATGAAAGGCCAGAGGAAATTATGTATATTGGCTAACATCACTTAAGCAAAGTATGAAAATTGCCTTAAAACAAATGTATATAATAAATTCCAATGTATTTTGTAGAAGTAGTTTGAGTATCTCTTGTGTTGTATATGTTGTAAGCACTATTGTTGCTCAAAATGAGAAGCAAACCAGAAAAAATCTTACTGGGGTTTTTCATTGTTCTGCATCAATTTTTCACTCTTTGTATCAAGATTTTAATGAAGTAGAATCAAACAGAGGTGAGCAGTCTTTCTCTGAGAGAATCACTACACATTTAAGGATCCCAGCAATAAAAAAATTTTTGCTCCATTTTTCTGCCAGCTCTTGAATGTTTGGTTTTATGAATTCTCTCACATTTATTACAATTTGTTCATCTTCTCAACACTTTCCACCAGGATTTCAGTTGGGGTATCTTACTTTGCCATAGGTATGCTGAAAAAATTCTTCACTTTCTCTTTTATCAATTGAGAATTAAGCATTCAGTCTAGAAGTAAAAAATACAAAGAGAGAAAAGGCATCGTGCTGTATAGCTCGAAATAATTTAAAAAAGAAAAGGTAAACATATCCCTAACATTTTCTTTGCTGAGGTTCTAATATCACATGAATTTGGTAAACACTTATTTGCATCATCTCACTGATTTCAACAGAAAACGTACAGGTAAATTAATTTCTTTTTAAAAAAAGTTTGCTTTCATCTCTACTTATCAGTATACTTTATTACATGATTTGTTTCTATGACTGAAATTTTCCTTTCAACTTCAGCTAAATACTCTAGCTCAACTGAAAATGGCTTAGCATTTCATCTGTAAGGCTTTATTAAAGCAGTGAGACACAATATGGTGTGCTTTACAGAGCCATTAATGCATGCCCATGTGTGTTGTGAGGCATGAGGCCAAAGGCCATGTGCTTTCAGCTACCCATGAACCATATTAATGACCCTATAAAATACACTCCTGAGCATCCTAATGCTATTATAATTACTTGCTTTATTATTACATGTCTCTTGAAAAAAATGATCTAAATATTTTCATTTCACTTTTATATAGTCATTAACTAGGAAGGCTAATTTATGGTAGACTGAAAGGGAAATGTTCACGATAAAAGGAGTATTAACTTTATTTTCACAGTTTCTTTCTGATAATTTAAATTTTTCTCTTTTAACATTTCATGGGCTTGCACATCCTGCATGTTCAGAGCTTACAAACCATTTAATTGTTGAGTTTCTTCTGTTGCTGTAATTAATAGTTGTTTGGACACACATTGCTTCGCTTTTGTTAATCATTAAGTTATTGAATGTACATCAAAAAGGTGACTTAAAATGGAAGTGTACTCACATCTTTCCTATATGTTTCTTCTAATAGAAAAGAATTCGCTTGGCATCTACCTTGCTAAGTTAGATTTTTTCTAATGTGGATTCCCTCCAGCTGAAGATGTGCTTTAAAAATGTTACCGATATATAACAAAATGCTACCTGCATTTTCCAAGAACCACAAAATTAAACATCTGTGGTAGTGCCTGAATTCCATCCTTGCAATTGTCTCTAAGCTAACCATTATGGAAGTGATGATCACAATTTGAAATTTAAGGTTGCATTCTTAAATAGCTTTAAAATGAGGCATACATTGCCTTTTCTTTTCCCTCCATAAGCACATAATGTTTTTTTTCATCCTTTGGAACTTCTCTACAGTTTTTTGCTTGTTTCGTTTTATAAGTATTTCACAGGTAGTATTTTGATCTCTAGTTCAAATTCATTCATGGCAGCAGATGTTTTTGTTCGTAAGTTCCTTTTGAAAGTACTGCATGCAAACAAACTTACAAACAGCAGTATATTTAGTATGTGTAGTTGAACTGCTAATTTTGAAAAAGTCTCATCTAGAATAAATGTTCTGGTTTAACCTTTTGTTTTTCAAACATATGAAATATGAAAAAATAGCATGGCTTGGCTATAGTGTATCGAAGATACAGTGGAAGGTCAGAAACAGTCTGGATAATCTTAAGGACAGTATTCTCTTGTAACCACTTCCAGTTCGGGCTACCATAGAAGAAGTCCCTCTTGCAAAACAGTTGCACACGGCTCTCATTGGGAATAATCAGCTTTGCTAGAACCTTATTTTTATCTATTTTTACTAGGGCCAAACACAAGTAGGAAATATTATGTATTTTGCACCGAAGAATTAGCAATGACAGCATTACACATCTGTAGAAGAACCATTTGGTGCAGTGCCCCTGAAAGAGCTGGAGATTCTACTGCCTAGGACATCAAAAAACCCTGGGTCTGTGTATCTGTTTTTCTCTGTTATTCTCATTTGTGTAAGCATGTTTCTGGCTTACAACTGTTGAAGTCATCACAGTGTTCCAGAATGACTTCGGACACATTTTCAGTGTTGCACTAGTAGTATATGAGTCTTTCTCTGCTTTTATATGATATGCTTGCAATACTCCAACAAAGTAGTGTTGTTTTAGTTGTTGCTCAGTAGCACATACCCTCATCAAGAGCTTTACAGTCTCTCATACTCTGCCAGTGAGGAGGGGCACAAAAGCAGGGAGGGAACAGAGACAAGACACCTGACGCAAACTAGCCAAAGGGGTATTCCGTACCACAGCACATCATGCTCGGCATATAAACTAGGGGGAGTTATCCGGAAGGGCAAATCGCTGCTAAAGTCAAGCTCTCTATCAGTCAACAAGTGGTGAACAATTGCGTTGTGCATCACTTGTGTTTGGTTTTTTTTTTTCTGTTCTCCTTTTGATTTTTTATCTCTCCCTTTGTTATTTTCCTCATTATTATTATTATTATTAGTAGTATATTGTACTTGATTTTAGTTATTAAACTGTTCTTATCTCAACCTGTGGGGTTTACATTCTTTAGGTTCTCCTCCCTGTCCCACCCGGGGAGAAAGGAAGTAGGGGGAGGATGAGCGAGCGTCTGTGTGGTACTTAGTTACCGACTGGGGTTAAACCACAACCATGGTATTCTGTAAAAGGACAAGTGTCAATGGGCACCAGTTATACAGGAAATTCCAGTAACAAAAATCCTTGTTTACTCTGAGGGTGGTCAGGCACAGGAACGGGTTGCCCAGAGAGGTTGTGGAGTCTCCAATGCATGGAGATCTTCAAACCCCACCTGGACATGGTCCTGAATAACCAACCCACTGTAGTAGACCCTAGTGTAAGCAGGAGAGGTGATAGACAACAATCTTGATAGGTTCCTGCTACCTCAAGGCTATGATTGTATGATCTTAAGGCATAGCAGTGGAATACCAAGTAATATGAGGGGGCAGATGAATTGTCTACCTGATCTTTTAACTTCTGATTATCATTGTAAACTTTGTTTCTGCATAGACTGGACTCTTATGAAAATTAGTTAGCCCGTTATAGTTGTCTTAAGCAAAAAAACTTTTTTCCTGCAAAGCAATAACCACACTACCAGCCTTTTTTGATGAGTAGATTTATCATCTGCTCTCACTTGCTAAGGTTTCAGACTGTGGCTCACAGGCACAGAAAGGATTACTTATGCTACCAACCCAATGGAGTTAACTAGCTCTGCTTTGACAGTCTAGCAGTGAGAGATAATGATCTGTCTCCTGAAAATTTTTCAGTGGCTTACATCCAAAACAGAGATGCAGAACCTTTTTCACATTCAAACTAAGGCTTTCAAGCTCTTTTAGTAAAACCTGCACTTACAGCATTACACAGAAATTAAATACTGGTGGGTGAAGAATCACATGGTCACAGGCTAGACCAAGTGAAGTCTTATGTTACAGCTTTTTCAGTTGGAAAGTAGCTCCTAATTTTGAAGTCCTAAAGGACTGCCTGCAAGTTACAATGGAATGGAAGACTACTTTTTCATCTCCCTTCTTTGCCTGTTTTTCTTCTTAGGAAGGGATCTAGTGTAAGCTATTCCTATACCCATGAAATATTTGCTTGTTTTAGTTTGATGCCAGTTATTTAGGTTCAGCCTACCAACCACTGACCTATATGGCATCCTATTTTTTTCCTTTGTATTCATCATGCCAGGATGTTTCCTCTGTGCTTTCACTCATCTCACTGTTCCTTTTCCACACAATTTGGGAGTTGCTGATCATGTTTCTTTCACATCTCTTGACTCATATTGAAAAATCACATGTTGATGAAGACCAGTTTCTTAACTATAAACTGCCTACACCATGGGTGAATGCATCGCTTAGGGTACATTAGTGAGATTCTAAAACCTTACTTTTTGGAAGCTAATCATACACTAAAAGCAGCAAAAAAAAAAAAAAAAAAATAAAAATTGCCAATTGCCGCAAATAGCTTCCTGCAATTGATATGTATAAAGCAGGCTGAAGGTACTTTTAAAATCAGCTTCTCAGTAAATGCATGTAGTTGAATGTTTTGCAATGAAGCAGTTGCAAAAAGCAGGTTAAATGTCCTGTGCTTAACAACTTGCAGAACCTACAAGGCTGGTTTACAGATGTCTTTGGGGGCTTCACCATTAAGAATACAACTGAGAAATGGTTTTGTTTTCCCTTGAGAGTGTTTACATGTATCTGATATATTTTCTGCATTTCCCCAAAAAAATCCTTCTAAAACAATGTTAGTTTTAAAGAATATGAAAAAGAGAAAATAATGTTAGTGATAAACCTCATTATTTTATTGTGTTTTTATTAATACCAGCTCTTTAACGTTAATATCTATAAGGTGAATCAAACAAATTGAATTACTTTTTTTTTTTCTGAAAGCAGAATATTTACTTTGTGTATTAATTCACTCATTTTTCAAAAGGAATACCATAGTAGTTTTAATGATGGAAGAATTTCAAGAAAAGCAAAGAACTTGTTAATACTGTGATAAGTCAAGAACTAAAAATCCCTCACCAGAACAGGGCTTTTCAAACATTTTTGTATATTTGTATTTTTCAGTGCTGTGTAAAGCACACGTGAAAGGTTAAGAGAGTAATAAACAAAGGCTGGAATGTGATTTTGATGGGTAAGCTGCACTTTGATCTTCATTCTGTAGAATACCTCTAGCTGGGTTACCACTAACGCTCAGCAGGACAATCAGTTTTTTTCACCGCAGTATAAAATTCGCAATTCTGTATTTTTTGCCATATCAGCAAACATTCTTGTGGCACAGCAAAGGAAGGGAAGGGACAATGTAGGTGTTTTAGCAATTAATGTAATTTAAAGCAACTTTAAACATGTTTCTGAAATATTTTTTTACAGTACTATGATCTTAAACACGTAGCACTATAGAAATGGATTTATGTCAAATATGGAAAAATGTTGATGGTCTCGAGCATATTAATAGTGTATGAAATTGCTTAAAACCATGAATGAAGTTGTGGGTTATGTGATAACTTAAAAAAACTTAATGCTGCTTTCAATTCAGGTAGAGAAAATTACATTTCCTACTTTACCCCACTGTTCTCCTGCATTATAATTTCCATTTTCTCCTATGCATTCATCCCTTTGAAAATATGTCTACTTCTTTTTAAGTTTCTTAGTTTCACTTGTACTTCCAAACACAATTAGGTAAATGTGCTGTCAAATCTGATGCTGTGCCATTTGCACGTTGCTCCTTGCTGAGAACAACAGTTGTCCAACACTCTTCAATGTACAATGCATCATCACATTCCAGATGATGTGGGTAATGTCGACATCATTCTCTAAGAGCACCGAAGTAAAAGCTTTTAAAGATTTCTTTATGCCAATATTTCTCTTATTTACAGTGGTACAACTCCAAAGCAATGTTAGTGATGGTACCCTTGTTTTCACAGTGGTCTGAAGCAAGAAGACAGTTTGAGATAGCAGGAAGACCATCTAAAAAGCATAGTAAACAGGAAGACTGAAGTAGAAAATCTAGACCCTTTCAAAAAACATGAGTTTCATGTTTCCTTTCTTTTGGTATGCCTGGTCTTTGTTGCTAAAATAGTTTTTGTGATTTTATAACCAGTTGTTATTTCTGTTATTCCTGATTAACTATAAATCTAAGTGGTTCTACTGATAGCAGTTAGACTGCTTATGTATATAAATCAACACATAATAGATATTCGTAATATCTGAGTCTTGGAGAATAAAGTAAAGAAAATAGTAAAAGCTTGCTTTTCTGGAAAGTGGAAAAATACATATTTTGCCCCTTTGATTCTCAGTACAGAAAAAGTGTGTTTTCCACTTGACACACTTTTTTACATATCAATTGAAAAATAAATGTTAGTAATTCTAAAGACATTTATTGGAAAACTAATTTCCTGTTCTTTATTATCTTAATAAAACCTTTGTAGTATTTTACTGGATCACAATAGTAAAAAATGATTTGGTTTTAAAGAAACAGAAAGTGATTATTGAAAACAATTTCCTTTTTCAGTTAAACCTATAGCCGTACTGATGTTTTTATGTACAAGATAGTTGCAAGATTATCCCGTAGTATAATATATATCACAAATGCGTACATTGCTTTTAAAAGTGTGACCATCTCTTTTAATTATGACCTTGGTTATAACAAATTGCAGGCAATAAAAACCTCATTAATTTTAATTGTGTTGGATCAAGCCCCATATTTAGAATGTGATGTAATTGTCCACTGCATTCATGACATCTGGCAGTGTAATTCTTAATCATAAGAAAAGCACTAGATTATATTTATTAGTGCAGGATTAGCCATCAGACAATTCTCAGTGAGGAACAAAAAGCTATTCAGAGTATTCCTTCAACAATAATTAGGAAATTAAGTCAGAATGTATATTTATTTATATTTATTTGTTAACTGGCTCCTGTCATGAAGATATCAACCTAAAGTTGATACAAGCTGTTGTTACTGAAAAAAACCCCTCCATTTCAATCTGTTAGAGGTTGAAGGATTTGCATATTTATTCCACTTTTTTTTTTTTCTCAGAGATTGCCACCACTGAAAATTTGGCGTGCATGAAAATACATCATAAGTTTGAGCTGGCATTTTGTATCAGTGTTGTGATATGACCTTTTGCCTTGTTTTATCTGGAAAATTAAAAACTTCAGCAAAACAAACAATACTGGAAGTACCCAGATTGTTAAAACTACCCTAGATTACATAAATGCTGCATTATTTATCAATTTGTTAATTATACTTGCCTAATTAATTAGTAACTTTCTCTTTGATTCATTACAGTGAGATAGATAGGGATTAAGACTCTGCGACTTGCAATACTATAGCTATACAGTCCAAATATCTGGTTTCTGGGATGCAGCAGGCAATTTAACGACACACATCTTGATCGCATTTGTTTTGTTTCTCAGCCAGTGAACATTGGCCTCACTGCCTGCCTGTAAACAGCTGAGCGGAAACCGTGAGGGAAAAGATTATTACTTGCTTCTTTCTTGTTCTACATTGAATAGCAGGTAGCAATGGCATTTCCTTTCCCTTGATCCTCCAGCTAATACTAGGCACTTTACACCAGTGAATGTATAATACTTAAGGTTGTTGCAGTACAGCCAACCCTCAGAGACTATTCTAGGCTTGCTTGTCAAGGAGCTTGAGCACTGTGTTGAGTTGTGTGACACACAGGGAAGTTAGTAAAGGGCTTGTGTAGATCTGAAAGTCAGAGCGTGCTGTATCCGTACATTTAGAGTAGTAATAGAAGAAAAAGTGAAAATTTGGCTTTATAATCGACTCATTTTTCAAGAAGTTATGTTTAATCTCTTATTCTTTACAATCTCTTATTCTTTACATAAAAATATATTAGTTCCAAGTGAAATAAAGCTTAATTTTCAGTGAAACTAAGTAAAATAGGTAGTCGTGTAAATTCCCTCCCTCTAACTCATCTAAGTCTTTAAAAAGTACATAATGATAATTGAGAAAAATGACTGCTGATAACTGTTATTTAAACAATTCAACCTGTTGACCACTTTGTAAATTTTTATGTGGTGAGCATTGTTTTCTACTTCTTTCTGGTAAATGTTTTCAGACTAAATTTGTATATGATGTATATTAACAAGTAATAGAAAAAGCAAGTAAGTAATTGACTAGATTTTCCAGACAGTTCTGTTGCTTTATAGCTCTTTATATCATTTTCAGAAATTGCTTATGTCAATATTTCTATTTTTGGTTTAGAGAATAATTAATTTGTAATGCCTAGGGCTGTCTGAAATTGTATCAGTAAAAAAAGTCAGTAAAGTGAAATGTGCCATTGCATGAGGGATGGCACCAAGAAAATAGAACAGTAATATTGGAATTAGTGTTCTAATTAGCTTTGATTCATTGTTGTTTCTAGACCTTAGAGAAATAAAAACAGGAAGATGAATGTAACAAAGGTGTGTACACATAATGCTGAATGACATACAGTATTTGGTATCACTGTTCTGAGTTTGAAAATGTGTTTCTTTTAATACCTCTTTTTCTTCCTCTCATCTCAAAGATTTTTAGTTCTTCTTTTTGATCATTCATGTATCTAAAAAGAAAGGTTCTTCCACCCCATCACCATTAGTTCAGTAAATCTAGGTGTCATCTGCCTAACAGTGTAATGAGCAGTAATAACTCATAATGACCATAATGAGCACTATCAGCTGAACATGTCAAATATACTGGAAAAAAGAATCTTTCCCTATGGGACTCCAGCCTCCTCAAAGCAGAGCTACAAAGTGCTACTGTAGATAGCTACTGAACTGTAGTGCAACCACTGCTTGTTCCAAAAAGTCTTTTATAGAGGCAGCCAACTTATAAGTGACAATTTTTGGCATTATGCTCATTATAAAGTGAGATTTCTCAGAGTGTTTTGAGAGAAAACAGGTATTTATGTTTCCAGCCAAACCTGGAGGGCAAGTTCTTTTTATAAGGGCAAAACCACAATGGAAATCTAGCCCTGGCCAAAGGGCAGCACACTGATTTGGCTTCTGATGAAGATGGAAGGGAATTTTGTGAGAACATTTGGGGCATATAAGGTAGAATGTGACCTAATACATTACTGGTTTACCCTATGTCTGCAGCACAAACAGGTCTTGGGAGTAACTGCAACCAGGCTGGCTGCATGCCATTCCCATATAAAATGTTTGCAGCTACAGATGTCCCAAATTAATTTACTCAATTTATCTTACACAAAAGTTTGCTAAGGTTGTGATTCTTGTATTTCAGGCCTTTGGGGATATTCTAACTTCTTGTAATTTTATTTTTTTTTTCTTTTTTTTTGGCTTGATCTTACTGATGCATCACAAAAAAAGACCTAGATTTATCTCAGAAATTAAACTGTTACAGATATCATATTTCTCCTGATAGTGAATGATGCTCTATGCAAAAATAGTAATAATAATGCTATTTTCTTATAAAATCATCTTTTACACCTGGATAAAAATTCAGCTCTATTTTGATCCATTCTATTCTCGTCTTTCCGTTTGTTTTACTCCTTGCATTGGTTTCTGACGTACTCATTATCAGTCTTCTTCCTACTGAAATATTTTAACTCCACAAGTCTTGCAGCAGAGTTTGAAATTAATCCATATCTATCCCATATGCCACTGTCTAAGGCAATTATTTTATAAAAGTAAAGTCAGGATTTTTTTAGTATTTTCAGAGAAGCCATGCTTTCTCTCAGGTCATGTAAGAAAATAATGAAAGCCGTGGCTTCTGAAGAGAAAAACGTAATTGCTTGTATTTGTTTACAAACTGATCAGCTGTGTAATTTCCTTTATGTATGAGACTATGAAACTACAATGCAATGCCTGTGTTTCAATGCTATGATAAACAGAGTCAGCAAAACTGTAGATATAAATGAGACGTGTCATTAAGTGTATCCTCAAGCAGATTTTGGGCACTGAAGATGTTACTGAAGTAATGCTGTTGCCCAAAATTGATGCAGTTTTCTTTAACTCAGTCCAACAGCTGAAGTATTCATCAAGTTTTTGAGTACATTAATATTTTTCTCAGTAAGTGGTCCAGTTTGTTTCACCTCAGTTAATTGCATTCATGTGGATATGTTTGCCACATCAGGGCCTGAGTGTTTAAGAGTATCAAAATCAGACAACAAGGAAAATGTAAGGGAATATAAAAAAAATTAAAATGTTGCTTTATGTTGCTTTACTAATCATCAAGAAAAGGGAGCTCAAATGTCAGTCTTCTAAATAGCAGTGTTTGACTAAATACACACTGCATAGCAACATGCTGCACTGATTTTGGCAAATATCTTCCATGAAACCTATGTAGGTGGACTTTTTCAAGGAATACTATTGTATTGTTTTTGTAATGGAAAAAATTGTGACTGATTTAATAACTTTTGTTGTTGTTGTTCAGATGGTACGTAAAAGAAGAAATTAAAAACTTCTCTAAATACTAAGAATTACTTTCTATAATCACCGTATATGCATTGTTATTATCCTTAATTAGATCAGTGACAGGAAGTCTTGTAAGAAAGACAGTGAGACTGATCTATGCTGACTGCAGAAGAGGTATGTCTACTTACGTAGATGTGTTTATGTATTACTATGTTTGCCTATATTCAGGCACATATAGATGCTACAGTTATGCAGCAACACTTAACATATACTCGAGGTATCACATCACTTTATGAAACACGTTTAATCCTCATGATTTCTTCATAAAATATATATGACAGTTCTTTCCCAGGTGAGATAGAAGAAAATGGACTTTCCAAATGTTTAGCCCTGGGTCAATGAGAAGCAAAGATGGCAATCCCACCTAATGATCTAACCATCTGAAAACACACCTGGAAACACTGGCACTAAATTGCCATGTGACAGGCTGATCAATGCTCTATTAGTTCAGATATCTCACATGCTGCTTTTGCAAATTCCTCAGCCTATGACAAGATAAAATGTAATTTTCAGGAAATGGGGAATCTTTAAGAAAAATATTTTTAAGCTTTTCAGACAGTCAGAGAGGGATGCCTTTTAAAAATGTATTTAATAATTAAACTTACGATTTTTTAAAGAAGTGAATGTCCATCCGTAATATAAATATGGTACTTGGAAGTGAAATAATCTATAATTAGAGGATCCAAATGTTTGGTATGACATCTATGTTGGGTTTTTTTTCCTCCCTATTTTTCTTCCCCACTTCACAGATAACCATCTGTTTTAGAACAGTTTTTCACAGAGTCTCAATTCTGACCAAGATAGGATTTCTTTTAATAGTGTCCTATTTCAGAAATGTATGTGGGGTAGGAATGCATAAAAGTGAAAAAGGTCTTAAGTGATTAGTAAAAATGGATGAGGTGGATTAATACCTGAAAGAAAGTTTTACTTTGTGCTTATAAATGATTACTTGAAACATACAGAAATTAAACTTGAGCAAATAAAATCTATCCTGCAGTAGGTAGTGACCACAGTCTCAGAAATGCCAGTTATTTATATATCATTGCCAATGACCAAGTGTAAATAGAAAAAAACTCCCTACGATCTGAATGTCTGGATTTTTGCCTAGAACTGGTAAGTTAGTAATACCCAGCTCAGACTTCTCTTCATCTGTAGGTCATAATTAGAATGTATCAATCTGAACTGTGAAGTAAAGTTTTGCACTTTTTAACTGTTGTTAAATCGCATGTAAATCTTGTAAATACAAATCATTAGTCTTTGCAGAGATCACCATAGAGAGTTTTCTTTGCTCATAAAGAGTATCCTTACTCAGAGTATGTCTACGTGCTCATAGTGGTTCCTTCTGTCTTTAAAATGTATGAACCAGGAAATCTGCGTAACTCAAGGGCAACAGCTAATGAGAGCTATTAAAGTTACCAAAGGGACCAGTAGAAAGGAAATTGAATACTGTAGATATATTTTATGGGAAGGAGCCACCAGAGTTAGTGAACTTATGAGAATCCAAGTTAAATAAAGTTCAGAGACTTAATAACTTTCTTTCCAGCTTTTGCCTTTATGTACTATATTATGGGTTAAACACTTATTCTGGGATTTTAGTTTAGGCATCTATTTTTCTGGTTCTTTCCCGTTTTACAACATCAGGTCTGGCTCTTTACCCTAGGAGCTTGAGAAGGAAACTGGCCTTCCAATTATTGCTAGAATGTCCCATACGAGTGTCCTAGTGATACCAGATCTAATGGCACCAGGTTGGATGGGGCTTTGAGCAACCTGGTCTAGTGTGAGACATCCCTGCCCACAGTAGGGGGCTTCAAGCTAAGTGATCTTTAAGGTCTTTTCCAACCAAAAACGTTCATGATTCTGTGAGCAAAGGGCCTATGAGCAACTGTGAAAGAATCTTGCTGTAACAGGTATAAAAAGCTTTCTACTGGTGCTGCTGGCTTACCTGACTGGAAGACCTCCAATTCTGGGCAAAATTTAGTTATGTGTGTGTTTGTTTTGTTTTGTTTTGTTTTTTTTTGGGGGGGTGAGTTTGTTTTGATTTTTTGTTTTTGGTTGATTGGTTGGGGTTTTTTTTGTGGTTTTTTTTTTCTGTGGGGTTTTTGTTGGGTTTTTTTTTTGGGGGGGGTGAGGATTGGTTTCTTTTTTTAAGAAAGGAAAATGGAAATATAGAATTAAATCCTGATTGAAGTCAGATGCGAAGAAGAACGCTCTGCGGTCCAGGTGATAAAGAAATCAGATGCAAACAAGGATGAGTGAAGCTTTAAAAATAGATCTGTGCAGCTGCTTTTTATGAAAGCAAAGGTGGTACACAGTTGGCCATTTCTGTAATTATTACATAGGTCTGTCTTGGTATTGGGTGCATAGGGACTGTACACCAGCTGGAAAGATAATATTAATGCATTATCCTTCGTCCTAACAACTTCTGCAGATACTTTTTGACTCCCTCTTCTACTACTATGGTTATTATTTACCTTTTTGAGGCAAAAAAAATCAATAAATTAGGAATTCCATTAAAGACAGATTTTACACAACCAATTTTATGCTGACGCTGTTGTGAGCCAAACCCCGTAATTTGTGCTTGCAAGTTGTTTGTAGAGACTGGGAGGATTTGGAGGGAAGCAGCATTGGCTTGAGTTTTGTGTCAATTTTGCTTCTGGCTTTTCTTGTGGCCCATAACAGTGCTCATCTATGCAGGAAAAAGGGATAACTTTTCTTCTGACTCATAAAAATGCTTGAAAAAATTACTTTCTTGCTTTTACAATGGCATAGAATGTACTGAATGGCTATTTTTTCCTCTTGAGCTTTGTTTTTGGATTTTGGGTGTTATTTTTGTTTGTTTGCCTTCACGGAAAATTACTAATGTACTTTGGTTTTCTTTTTTTTTTTTTCACTTCCCTTCTTCATTTGTTCCTTTTTGATACTAGTTTCTAGTGATTTTTTTAAGAACAACATACAAAGAATAATAGAAAGAATTTTCATGCGGCTCCTTGGCTGTAATTAGGAAAAAAAATGAGAATATATTTCCTCTTGTATATCATTTATAACAGTTTGGGCAATTTGCCAGTGTACCGCTAACTGATCGCCTTTGGGAATATGAAGTCTGCACATGCCCTAGTCAGACTATAAATTTCTTTTCCAGTTTTTAACTCTGTCTTGCCACTTACCTTCTCTCTTGAAGTATATTGTTAAGGGGCTCCAACAGCGAATCTTTGACTGCAGTGTTATTACCACTGAAATGTAATTGTGCATGACAGTAAGTTACCTCCTACTGATGACTGAGCTGAGAAGAATAAAGTTTTCTGGCAATGGCATCCGCCCAATTGTATGATAGTATTGTGAATTCTGATCACTAGAGTCACGTGAAGAAGTCTTACAGTTTATATGAGGGCAGAGCTTGGACATCTTGGCATTATTGGGAGTTCAAAAGGATGGGAATATCCTTGAATCACAAGTTTGATGAGACAAGGGTTCCTCTTTTCATACAGTGCAGTCTTTCTTCAAGAAAAAAGCTGAGTTACGGAGAGCTGTATTTGGGAAACCTGTTGTATTCCAGTAGCCTTAGCATGCATCTAAATGGTTAAGAAGTGTATCTCCAATTTCACATGGAAGTAGCCACATTATATGCATTTTAGTTTATTCACAGACTTGCTTTCTGAGTGAGAAAATTCATTTTTCTTAGATGAAATCTAGGTGCAGTTGTCTGAATGGTTTATTTCAGAGGCTACTGCCCAGGGGCAGTGTGGCCGAGACCAAGCCAGCCTGCCCCTCTGTCCAGTGCTTCCCTGCAGCACCATCTTGGCACTGTCCTTGGACATCTCCACACTGCTGTAATCCCCAGGCCAGTTGCTTAGGAAGCATGGCAACCCTTTCATTACAACTCCATCACAGGCTGCTTTTTGCAGGTTTGTATTATATAGGTATCTACCAAAGACCTGAAAAAGTCAGATCAGTGTATTAGGTGTTCCAGCCAATTCCACTTATTGTAGCTTCCTCATCTGGTTCTTTATGGTATTCTTCTGGCTTTTAGACAAAGTCTTCTTGCCTATGGAGACTAGGCAATCCATAGATAGATATTGAGTGAACAAATGAGAGTCCTACTTTCTGTTGCAATTAAATGGAAATTTATTGCTTTAGTCCATTGTTGTTTCTTAAATAATAATAAAAAAGAATTTAAAAAAAGTCATTTTAGCTGTGTTTAATTTTCTGGTTTGCAGTATTCCAAGAGGAAGAGGTACTTATTTTAGTGGTCTCTTCTGGCCTTGAAAAAATGAGTATAAGTATTTGCAGCCACCTAACTTGGAACTTTGCTCTACCAAAAGTAAGCTGGTACAAATCCTTCATACCCCAACTACTTATAGTTTATCTCCCCATTTTTCCTCTGAAAAAATCAGATCTGTCATATACAGGCCTGTCAAGCTTTATGAGCTGATCATAAGCCTCACTCTCTTGACCTGTAAGACCATCTGATTGTACATTCATCCTTGGCTCCTGATACATGCCCCCACTTCCAATTTTCATTCTTTTGAAAGATATATCTCTGTTTTACCTGAAGGAAATAGAAAAATTTTCTTATTGCAGACTGGGCTTTTCCAGGATGTTGCGCAGCTCTTTATCCTTTTTCTGATCAAAGTTTTACTGTATTTACTGTCTCAAATTTTACATGAAATGTAGAATTATGTATATTATTATGTATAATATGAAAGGTCTAAAGGAAAAATGGACTTTCATACTTCATATATTTAGATAGAATAGATCACAGAAATTGTGCTAAAAATTGAAAAGGTATTATTCACTTCCTTAATGCATATTAACATAATGCATACCTATTTTCCCCCTATAAATTAGTGCTACTCCCTCCCAAACTTCCAAACTAAAACCTCAGTTTCTCAAGACAATCATGGTTTGTCATCAGCGATTAGGAAGGGAATTTTCTTGGTGTATTGAAATTTGCATTTACTAATGAGTTGCCATTTCTCCGAGTATTATATAATAGCATCTCTGCATATATTTTATTGAGACTACTTGGTTTGCACTCTTAAAGATTATGTGAGGTAACTAGCCTTTTTGAATGCATTAAAAATTAAGTATATATTTGTGTGAAGGTGAGTTGTAAAAAATGTAATTTTATTATTTTCTATGCCTTTAATATAAAAATATGTATTGTAGGAATGTATTAAAGTTTAATGATCCTTTGAGTAACCAAGGCCATCTTCCATTTTTTGCCGTCTTCTCATCATTGAAGTAATGACCACCAAATGTAATAAAACATCATCTCCAATGAAAAGTCTTGAATGCAATGTTCTTCTACACAAGATATAGTATTTCATGTTAAAACATTTTGGTATTTATCTGAAGTTCTTTTCCTAACTTCCCTCAGAATGACTTTTAAGAATGATACAGGCACAAGCTGCTCAGTATGGAGGCAATGCACTACTTAATATCAAACAGGAAAGGAAGGACAATTTTTGTAATGCAGGAGAAGGGAATCAGGGTTGGTTTCTTTTCATTTCCTCTCCATTTCTTGTTTAAAAAAGATTCTGACATAGTTGTTTCTTCTGTAGAACAGAAAATTGCTACTTAATATATTCCTTATAAAGCTGTCATCATTCATTAATATTTATAAAGTGTTTTGAGATCTTCAGAGAGCTATATCTGGTAAGTGAATAATCATTCACTCAAAAATCCCAAAGGTATTAATATTAATAATTATTTATATTATTTTAAAATTTACTTTGTCACTTGAATTGGAAAAGTGTACACCATTTTTCTTTTAATTTAAACAAAACAAAACAGTTTTTATCTTTGTATCCGAAAGATGTATAAAGCAACACAGATTACAATTTCTTTTTTGCAAATATATCTACAAATCTGAATAGTCACAAAATATTTATTTCTTCTTCTGGGATCTCTATTACACCAAATAACAATAACTTTGGATTTAACTATTACAGTTACAAAAACTGAGGCGCTGTCATACAGAGATTTGATTTGTTTTGTTCAAATACTGCCATTTAGACAGGTATTCAGTGCATTCCACTTTTCTTTTTCCATTCTTGCTGTTTATTAAATTAGACCATGATTTTCAACATGGGTTATCCTACTGCAAACACACAACTTTAATTTCCAAAGGCATCTTCCTTCCTGAGTCCTTGGGTAATCCTCAACCCACACATTATTGATTTTCATTTCGTTTTGAATGTCAATTTTAAACCTTTAAGTAGTGAGCCCAAATTAATTTTTATATGAGCTCTTTTTCATCATATGGAATAAATTGTCTAGAATAGGTCATTTATGTAGTGCTGGATGTTTCACTAGAACAATAACTGAAAAAAATTCTCCCCCTGCCCCCCCTCCCTCCACCCCTTCCAGTTTATTCCTACTCTAATAGTATTTTAGAAATAGTTTAGGTAAGTTTAAGAAAGGCCCTCTGACAAAACTTTGGCTAGTGCTCTCAAACAGATAAGCATACTCTGTAGGAGATATTAATTGTTAGATTATATTAACTTCAGTCTTTGAATTTATGGATTTAAATCCACTGCTTATGAAAGGTCTTGAGTTACTAACTCTGGGGAATGGCTTTTTATTGAAAGACTGGTCAAGACTGATCAAGAAATCACAGTAAAAGCTTCCATAAAGCATCCTCTCAGAGGGAAGCAAACTAATTTTGTGTGTAAAGGTAAAATGTAATTAAGATGACAGAACATCAAAACCCAAATCAGTTCTTGTTGTGATGGTGTATTTGCAGTATGGACACTTAGGCAATATGAAACAGCAAAGAAGTTTACACAACTAGGTGAGTATCACAGACAGTGGATTATGCATTCATATACCTAGTCAGAAACTGGATAGGGATAGTTAAGAGATTTGGCAGATTTTATTCAGATTACTATTAACAGCAATACTCCACAATTAAATTAAGAAAGTTTGCAGCTAGTAAGATACAAATATTGCATGAATACTTAATTGGCTTTAAAGCTTGCTTTCTAGAGAAAACAAGTTTCCTCAGTGTCCTTTAAACTTTTTTCTGTGCTTTCTACAAGCCAAAGTTTACTGTAGATTTTATTTTAATCAAGTTATTCCTGTAAATTCCAAATTCTCTCTCCTCACTGGAGACCTGTTGGTAATACATTACCCAAAGAAGTGCATGATATTGAAATAAATCCCCAGTTAGCTGCATTTAGTAATAAGATACTCTACCTATCAAACATTGGAAGATGCTAACACAAACACAGTGACTAGCTGTGAAGTGGATTTGAATTTGGAAATAAAAGGAGCATTACTGTGGAGCCAGTTGGCTCTTGTGTCTGGGTTAGAGAAGTTTTACTTTTTCCTTTTTTTTTTTTTTTCTATTTTAATGCACTAAATTGTCTGGCCAAAAAATGTTTTGAATTCTTCTTAATTCTGTCCCATGAGGCCCTGCACCTGGTGTGGACAGGGAGCTATGGAAGCCTTGCCCCATCCCAATTTTATTCGTTGCTGTTGTCAGTTGTGAGGCTTTTTTCCTCTGGAATTTTTATGTGTTGAAACCAACGTAACTGGGGCAGTTTTGGTGTTCTAAAACAATCACCTTAGCTCTGCCATTGTCTGTGGATACTGTATCTCTCAGCCTGAATAAAACAGCAGCTCTGAATGGACCAGAGCCAAAAGGAAGGATAGATAGAGAAAATAATTGACTGTAAGTATCATAATAACTAGTATCAACTTTACTATGTTTATACTAAATTACTGATATATATCTTACTGGAAACAAAAGAAATGAGAACATAAGGTATAGGTAATCCTGATTTTTGTTCTGTTAGAATGCAGATAGACTGCCAAATTTAATTTTTAAATAGACATAACATTTGAGTGTTGGTCAAGAATTCCAGTATACCCCTGCTTTTAGTTGTGAATCTGGCTTGAAAAAAAATCACTTTTGTCTCTCAGTTGTGGAAATGAGACACAGACATTGGTTACTAAATTTGTTGCAGTTCATTGCTGTGACAGCTAGTAGATGTACATATTGGTAACTTGCTTAGCAGATTATCATTTACTGTCACTTTGTAAATTAGAATGTGATCTTCCATTGTCTTTAATCTATTTACATAATGGATGACAAATTTCTTTCCTTAAGGGTAATCCCTTATTATTATAAGATAATGTTACCCAAATTGTAACATGAGTAAAACACCCCAAACCTAACCGTTTAACATCCCAGGATTTTGCTCTTTATTTAATGTTGTTCTTAGAGCAATACTTTTTTCAAGTTTCATCACATTTTACAGCAGTTACAAAATGGACTCTGTAACTGCTTTGACACTCCAGATCTCTGCTAACATGATTGATAGGTATATATCATAGGAATAGATAATAATAGAATAATACTACAGGGAAATACAGTGCAGCTTGTTTGTTCTAAGCTTCAGGAAATTATTCTGGCGGTACCAAAGTTTATGACGTTCACATCACGTAAGAGTGTATCGACTAGAAAAAAACAAGGGAAGATTCTTGGAGATGTTACCTTGCCATAATTTCAGCTGAAGCCAACACAAGTAGGAAGTGCTGTTATGCTAAAAGTTGCTTTTGTTGCCACAGTTAACTTTGTCCTGTTGTACTAGTGAATCATAAATCTTGAATGTATAAGGTAGCCATACACTTATGTTCAATGGATATTCCTTTAGTACAATACCTTGGTTCCTTCTTGCTTTCTCTATTTTTGTTTTCTGATGCATATATTAGGATAGAGTTAAGGAAACAGAAAGCCCAGTGCAGAATGCAGACAAGGACTGAGCGAAGTATCCTCAAAAGTACAGAAAAACCTAAAGGGCATCAACAGCGTGAGTAGCCCACATGTTCTGTAGGCTGGTAACTTTGCTGACCTAAAAAGATAAGTTAAAAATTAAAACGATAGTTGTCCTAGCTAAAACGCGAAACTGAGAAACAGCTATGCGATTTCTAAGAAGCACTTGAAATGCAACAGTAAGAGCAGTAGGTAAGTGGTTTATATGCAAAACCACACAGCATCTTCTGCTTACATGCATAACATGGTACAAAGACAAAACACCTTATCCGTACCTACTGGAATAGCAGATGCCCACTGGGAGGTAAACAAAACTCATTTCATCACAGTGTTTTACTATAAACAGCTCCCTCTCACAAGATGAATGGTCAGCTTTTACTCACATTACTTCAGATGACTATCACGAGCTTTAAAATGGTATGTGCCAGCATGTCTTACTTTCAACAGTTTATAAGATGCTTTAAGTTACAGAAAGAAATATTCCATTTCCTCACAAATAAAGCATTTAGAAAATAAATGGAAAAGAAGGAAAATTCTCTTGTTTATGTTTGACTTGGACTCTAGCTTACATAGTCTCCAAGGGATGTGCTGTAGTGAAAACAATAAATTGAAGAAGAGAAAATCCTTTGAAGGAATGTCATCTTGTGCTTCAGTGCAGAAAACAATGCTGCAGATTCTGCTTGCTTCCCAGATACTATTTTTTATGATATGAAACTGTGAGCTGAGTTATCCTTAAAGGTCATGGAAAGCAAATGAAAATATTTTCCTATTCAAAAGGGCAGTCATTTTCTTAAATTCTCCTTCTCTGGCCTGATTTGCCTCTGCTTTTAGGTGAACCATCTTTGAGCACCAGCTAGTAAAAGTAGCATCTCAGGAAGGTTTTTTTTAATGTTAAATATTTGCCTATTCTTTAGCCACAAAGTCCTGCAAATGGTAAATAGTTTGGTAAAATAATACCTAATTCAACATTATGCAGCTCAGAAAAATCATTCTGAAAGTGGGAAGTATGGAAATACGTAAGCTTCGTTCGGCAAAGCAAAAAAACCACCCTTCTCCCCAGTGGCTACATCTGCTGTCTCAGAGAATTTGTCTCTAGTAATTATGGGCATATTCCAGAATAAGGGAATGTAAAGAAAGACATGATTTGATCTGTGCTCTGATCTCATTTTTTCACATTATATATTTTTAACAGCAGGCATTTCAGCTTTTAATACACATAATGGTGAATTTCAACTGTGTATCATTTAATGCAACGTATTGATGCACCCGATGGAGCTTATCATAAAAGTTTTTATTTTTAATAGCAACATACTCACTTTGTCAAAATCTAGAGCAACTAGACTCATTAATAGCCAAGGGGAAACAATAAGAAGATGTGGATGTAGACTGATGTATTGGCCTCATCTAAGAAAACGTGCTGAGCATGTGTAAACATACCCAAGCCTCATTTTGAAAAGTAGTATTACATTTTCAGAATTTTGTCTAATTTAATTTTGCTAGCATTATGAAGGCATGTAACCATTGTAACCAAATCACTGTCAGAAATCAGCTCTTACTACAGTTAGGATTTAAGACAGAAGAAACTAAAAAATCCAAAATGGGGAAGACAGTTTAAATTCTGAATTTTAGTCCCCTGTGATTGATGTCTACTTTTACATAGAAAATTCTCAGAATCAAAGATCACTTTGGATCTAAGTATCTTTCATGAGCTTTATTACTGTCACATTAACAAGTGTCATCGTAACACCCTGAGAGGAAGGACAGTCTGCCATGTCTATAAAAGTTTTAGGAGCTTGTCCCTGGTTACACAAAAATTTGGCAGAGAATGCAATCAAAATTGCATCTCCTGACCTCTGTGGTAGATCTGCAGTCTTTCAACAGACTTATCTTTCCTCTAGCACCAGAAAGTCATCAGGTGCTTTGAGATGCATTGTATGAAGACTGCTACCTCTGGTTTCTTGTGCAGCTACTTTATTTAAATCAAGGGGTTACTTTAAGTTTGATAAAAGGATAGGAGGTATGGTTTGCAGTCTTTACATGTTTTATTTTATTTTCATCCCTCCTATTATCTTGTCTTGTAACATTGATGAACTACATTAACCTCTTTATGACTCTGTCACTTCCCATTTGTTGTCCTTTTAGATGTAGTCATTAAAAGCAGTCATATACAGAGTACCCAACACAACGGGGCCCTTAATGTTACTGCAATAGAAACAACAAATAATCGGAGTAAGCTATCAACAGTCAATAAGCCAATGAAGAGCTACCCAATGATCCATGCCATTTAATTTTCAATCTAGTTAATGTTTTAATTATTTTACTCCTCCTTTTCTGCTTGGTGTTGTCACTGTGTACAAGGGAATATTCAACTTTGTTTCTGCATCAAGCCACTGATTGCTCTAGCAAGGTTTGAACATAGGGCACAGGTGGGATGGGATGGGATTTCAACAAGCTGACACTGTCAGGGTAAAGAACATTCACTAGAGAAAGGCTTTACATTGATGAGACTCGAACTGTAAGTGCTTATTCTTGTTAGCTTTTTGGCACCATACCTTTCAAAGTTAAAAATCAATAGGAACCTGTTGGGTCCCCAAATACAGCTGTGGATCATGTAGCTATTTGAAACAACAAATGCTATCTTGTTACAAGTGTCACTGCTCCATTCTGTCCTACGTAATTGTCTCCATCTTCTCTAATGATACATCACAATAACAAATTGTTGTACTTCACATTTTTTATCAGATTTTTTTTTTAATGAAACAGAGGCATTTGTCATGTTTTTCTGAACTAATATATGCATTTTAATTAAGATTGAGAATTTGTGCTTTCTTAGTATCTTTGCTTTTAATTTTCAATTTTTTAACCTTCTATACTATTATTTCTTTATATTAATATTCCCAACACAAAGTTCTATTTCAAATTAATTATGTCTTCCGTTCCTTATCTTATCTCTCTATATATGTCTTTAAAAGTATAAACAAAGATTTGTGAAAGAAGAGCCAAAACGAATAAATAAAGAAATTAATTGTGAGATTTGTTCTTCTTTATAAAGATCTTTTATTATGTAGGTTATTGTTCTAATATTTACTGATAGGTTTGTACTCCCTTTCCTTGGATATGTGCTATTTTCTTTAAATAGTTAACCTTTTTTAGTAAACTAATGAGGGAATTACCCATCTCTTGCAGCACTGGATGAGGATAATGTCCAGTTTGCTCACCTTGTTCAAACCAAGAGATTTGTCTCTCTTTGCCAGTATCCTAACACTATCTTACTGCTTTTATTAACACTATGTAAATCCCGAATTTATTTACAGTGGAAGGCCCAGATTATCTTCTTGGGGTCACTTAATAGACAGAGGTCCAGAGTTAGCTTTTAAATTTAGTCTTATAATCTCTTTTATGATGGTTTTTGTTTTTATGAAACTCTGTAAATCACTACTTGAAACTTCCAGTGTTTATATGCAAATTTGCACCTTCTAGTGTCAATTAGTATCTTCCCTGTCAAAGCAGTGTCTTGCAATGATGGATTCCAGGAGCAATTTGAGAATATAGCCTCAAATGCTTTATGTGCTTTTTCTGTTGAATAAGAACAGCTTCTTTCCTGAAGTTCCCACCTAGAAACAGTTAGATAACTTGTAGTAAATGAATTTAATTTAGAGTAACATCATATCCAGATTAATTGAATGGTTATTTTTGATTATTTCTCTCAGTTTGCAGCCTGGAAGATTTAGTGGAAAACATCTAGCAACATTTGAATGGGTAACAGTATTACGATTTTCAAATCTCTGGTTCTCGTATCTGAGACATTCATATTGTGCAAAGCAGGTTCACTTCTGCAGTCCATATACCCGCAGGTAGACAGAGACTGAGGCCACAGAATAAGAGTGGAAGACTGGAGCAGTATGGTCCATTTTTGCTTAATGTAAATCGCTCTTGTCACAAAAATTTTCTTCTATGATGGCCTTCTAAAGCCAGAGTTTTGAAACTTTTTAGAAGTTCTGACCTCTATTTTTTTTCCAAAGATAGTTCTGGATGCCACTTTAAAAGTAAGGCAGTTGTCAGTATGGCTGATTTGGCAATATGATTGAACCTTAAAAAAAAATAAATACCTGTGGACCATTCCTAGTTCTGTTCACACTAAATTAAGAGCCCCTCTTTTTGGAGGAGACACCACTATTTATCATTACATCATGTTACAGCATAAGTCAGGAATGTTGCTTTGAGAGCTTCCTTTTTTATTCCAGCTCAGTTCTGTTCCTAAAGACAGAAAAAATATTATATCCTGGTTTTGCCCTTCTCTAAAATGTGTTTAGAGCCCTTAAGTTTCCTGACGCTTGGCAGCAATGGCCCTTAGTGCAGCACTCCCAAATGCTTGGGGTGAGCTCTTGTGGCTGCAGGGCATGTACCAACACAGGCCCTTGTCCCCCTGAAAGCCCTGCAGCTTGCCACAAGGACTTTGGTCTTTTACTGCAGCATTTGTTGCATTTTAGCAAACAAATATAAGACCTTCAAGCTGCTTACTGTTTTAATATTTCATCATTTTTTCCCCCCTCATAAATATAACTTAGTCTAAGCATGGAGAAAACAGAAAAATCAGCACTTGTAATACTCTGCCCAAGTCAGTGGAACTGTTCTATGACACCTGGGCTTCCTTTGTAACCTTTATTACATTATGGTACTATACAGCATACCACTAAAGTAAACTCTGGTCTGGTTGCAGTTCATCCTGCTTTTTCACAGAGATTTTTTGTACTTTCTTGATCAAATTGAAATATAACAAAGAGCTTTTAGAAAATCATACTGCTAATAAAGTATGTAGTGGTTTCATAAAAATTATCTACTCTTCTGTCAGCAGATTATAGTTTGCATGGAAAAACAAAAGCAAACCTGAAGGTCTGACTGGGCTTTTAAGACCTTCCACTTCATGACTAAGGACTGTATGCAAATGCTGCAATCACAGAAGCACTAGGTGCTCAACCTGGCTATTGGCATGTCAGAGTCTTTATACCGGATGTCAATGGCTTTTCATAATGGAGTGCAGTTCAAGTCTTAATAATGCTTGATGATTCCCTTTCTAATTACAGTTTCGAGAAGGCAACCAGCTTGCAACTAAATTAATGTATTTAATGCTGTGGTTTGAATCATTCCACTTCATTAATAAAAATCTCATGTGATACTCCATCTGTATAATATGTAAGTACTTTAGAAACCAAGCTCTATTTGTCTAAAAGTAGTCAAGAGAAATTAAACACAAATGCTTTTCGTTGCCCTTTCTAAATTAGCATTAGCACAATTTCATCTTTTTATTAGTTGTCTTGCATTTCATCAGTATCCAAAATGTTTTTTGGATTTGATATTTTTATAATATATTTAACATACATGGCCTACTTAGGTTTTTGGGAAGTGGTTTTAGACCTCCTGCATGAAAGCTGTCCAACTAACTTTCTACTAGTTTATGCTAGAAAGGGGTTTTTATATCATACTGCTATATGGCAATGCCTAGTTGGTTCAAAATTCAGAAACAAATACTTGCTGGGGTATTCTGCGCTTTCATCATTATTATGGTAACTGTTCTAAATCTTTACATCAATTTTAGGATTAATTTCTTCTCTTACTTCCAAATTTTCTGGCATCCTAATCAATCTGTAAGCCCTTGATTTAATGTTACTTGATTTGTATTGCTAGTTACTTGAGACCCTACCTATAGGCTTATATTTATTACTATTTATCCTTTTTTCCCCTCATTTGCTGTAATAATATTTTTTTACATTGCCTAAATAGCTGCATTCAGTTTTGCTTTGAAACATGTTGTTTTGCTTTGTTGACCGTTTGTAGAGAGTTGCATTTTGCCATTATTGGTTTCTGGTTTTGAGCATCTAGGAAAATGCTTTTAAGCAGTTCCCAATTATAATTCATGATTTCCCATTTACATTGAGCATCTAACTAAGCTATTCTCAATTTTTAATTTTTTTGCCCTGCTTAGCTCTTTTACACAAGTGATTTGGTTCATAATTATTTTCAGCTTTATGGAATTAGCTATTTAAAGAAAAAAAAAAACAAACTAAAACTGAAAACCAGAATAAACTCTGAATTTTGTTTGCTTATAAAAAAAGTGTATTAGGTTATATTTACTAGCAATGAAGTTACCATGAATTATTTTGCTCTCTTATTTCTGAAGACAATGGTTCTAGGCATCTGTGAAAATGGTCTGGCTTAATTTTTTAAATTTTTCCCCTCTGTTTGCAAGCTAGGTTGTTTCACATTCCCAGTTCAGGTGTCTAAGTCACAGGAACAGATGACTTGCCCTAACTCAGGAGCAGTAATCTGTTCCACAAAGGTCTGAATGGAGCTCAGGTTTAGAAAGAAATGACGGCAGAAGGTGTTAACCTTTTTTATCAGATGTGATTTTCTCAGAACAGTAACATTCAATGACAGCCTAATAAGTATTTTTGAGGTAGAAGACCTTCTCCTATAATTTCCTAAATTCCATTTTGTTTCCAGTAGTGGGTCATTTTCAGAATTTGACCTCTCAGATTTAAATCTCCCATGATTATAAGATTGCTTCTATACATATCACAGTTAGATGTTGATGTATTCCTTCATCATGTTACCTGGGGTTTTTGATGCTGCGTATCAGATGTCAACAGGGACCTCGTCTTCTGTTCAACTATAGTATGTATCCATGAGCATCCCAGGTCATTTGTTTCCACCATTTGTCAATTAGAACAGCTCTCCCATGGAGATAAACAACATGATCACACAGTGTTATGTGAGCTTCTGAATGTATGGACTCCTTCCAAATAGATTTGGCATATAAATTGCAGTCTCAAACACAACTGATTTTCTATAATTTGGGATCATATTAACTAGGAAAACAGCTTCCCAGGTAGAAAAATGAGGCTAGGAGTGCCTAGTCTATGGGAAAGCTTTATTAGATGGCAAAGAATCCTCACGGGAGAGCTTTTATAAATGGTGAGGTGAGAAAAAGTTTCAGCTACAGCTGATGTTACCTTAGATGACATCAGTCATTTGCAAGAGGAAGACCACTAAGAGACCAGGCTTTGTTAGTTATTAAACTTACAGAATTACTTGACATGGAATATTGTCCCTCCCCATTGCCCCTCAGTCCTCTCTAAACAGATATTTTAACATTACTTTTCCAATTATATTCTTTTGACTAAGTTTCAGTGGTATCAGCCAGGTTCTATTTGTGTTCATAAACAGGCAATCCTAATGGTGCTTCTGTGTTTCTCAGGCACCTGTCAGGGATGACTTCTTTCCATGTTTTTAGTGTCCTAAGTATATTTTGTTATCAAGATCTCACTTAGGCCTAAATTAATGTTCCTTTCCCTCTTCGATTATTTTTTTTTCTTTTTTTTGAGAGAAATTTCTGACAAGTCCCCTAGCTTTCCACTGGGTACCTGTCCTTGCAAGTCACTGTGTCACTGCTACCTGGGAGTCCAGATGTTCTTAGGATGTGCTGGTACTGTTCATGTGTTCTACATACTTCCACCTCTTCCGTAGTAAGGACATAAAAGGTTTACTGAACCCAGGTCTTTCTCAGAACCCATAGTAATAAGTAAAATACATTTACTTTGCTGGTTCTTTGTTTTTGGTTATGGTTTTTGGGGGGTTTTTTAGTTTGTTTCTTTGTGGGATTTTTTGGGTCTTTTTTTTCGTTTTGTTTTTCTTTTTTTTCTTGTTTGGGTTTTTTTTTTTTTTTACTTTTACTGGAAAGGGTCTTATTTAAGTTGAAATTAGGAGGTATTGGGAGATTTAGGGGTCCTTTTTGGAGTGCATCATCTAAATTCCCTTTGAGTTAAATTCAGTAAAGAGTCATGCTGGGCTAGCAGAGAAACCAGGACAAGTATATCTCTGTTAGTACAGAGCTACTGTGAGTGTTAGCTCTCTCTGGGTTAAGTAGCTTTACTGAACAGCAGGGCATAGGAGGCTGATCAGAGAACTGTGCTAATTTAGTTAAATCCTTTTCCATTTTGGAAATGTCACATTTAGCGCTAGTATGTTTCTGTGTAGTACTGTATTTTGTCATGCAAACATGCCCTGATAAATCTTTCAATTCTAAGGTCAGTGACCCATTCACAGATGAAGCCGCTTGTTTTTTCCCAGTAAAAACATTCAGATAGCACTGTAGAGAATAAAATGCAAAGTGGTGAACCCAGGCCCAATGGCTCTACTTTTAGCTGATGCCTATTATTATGTATGTATATGTGTGAAGGTAAGTATAATGCGATGACAGGCTTTTAGAGACTTCTAATCTACATTTTTCTTAACGCAGAAATACATGAATAGGAGCCTGACTTCATTTTTTGAATCCAAAAAGCCCATGTCCTTATCCTGTGCTTTTAAGTATACTTTCGCTCATTCGCAGTTTGTTAAATTGTTTTGATAGTTTTATGCAGAATGGTGGCTTTTATTTTTACCTGGTCTATTTTCTCCTCCATATACCAGAAAAAACACTCATGCAGCTGTAGGGCACAGATATCTGCATAGATCTAGATAATGTATGGTTGAGAGCTGTTCAAGTTGTTGCTTAATTTTTTCTTTATTGCCTCCTGTACAATTCTTTTTTTGTGTATTTGGGAAAGCACTGAACCCCATGTGGTTTACCCTCAATATTAGAGATTTTCCAATGAACAAAGTGTTCATTTCAAGGGCGACGTGGTTCTTATTATAACTTCTGTTCAAATCCCAAGTGCAGGTGTATGATCATGGCAAGGATTAGTGTTGGTTCTCTGTATATGCATGTTTAATGTTTCAAGAGCTGAAAATCAGATGCTTTAAAATTTTGCTTTCTGAAGCTCACATAAGCAAAGGGATTTATTTTTCTTGATTGCTTAATTAAGTAGGATGTTCGCTATGGAAAGCTGAATATTCCAAATTCTTAATAACTTAGTAAGTTTTTAGAAAACTTCTGATTTGACGTGAAGAGCATCAAACAGAGGAAACTCACTTTCTTTAACATAATTCAGTTTGGAGGGCCTTTAAGAACAAATTAACTAAGATAACTGATATTGGTTTCATTGGAGCAGATGACAGTGGCAGGTGAATGAGCTGCAGTCCTGCCACTCTTTTTCCTGCAATGCCAGAGCTTGTGGGTTTGGTGGTGTTTTGGGGTTTGTGGGTTTTTTTTGTTTGGGTTTTGTTTTTGTTTTTTTTTCTTGGGGTGTGTGTGTGTGTGTTTATTTGTTTGTTTGGGTTTTTTTGTTGTTGTTTTGGTGTGGGTTTCTTAGTTTTGGAGGGGGAGGGGGGTGTTGCAATAGAGATAATACCAGGAAAACAAGTCTTCTAACTGTCACATACCATCTGCTTCCTTTACAGCATGCCATTACCAAGCTTGCACAAACTATGGAAAACTTGTCTGCTTTTGTTTCCACCAACTTAAGCAGCACATTTGTAACTTTGAAAATTATGCTGAAAAATTATACTGACACAATTCTGCAGACATGGAGATCTAATAATGACCGCACAAGATAATAGTTTGAGAGTGTTAGAGGAAAGTGATGAATGATAACTTTGTGAAGCAAGGTCTTTCTTTATTTCTTTCCCTTTTCCTCTTTTACGTCTTTCATTCTTTCTTCCCATTATTTTAGTCAACTCTGCTTTTCTATTTTTTTTTTTCCTCCATTCTCTCTCCCCTTGTACTTTGCTTTTTGAGCTCTTGGCTACAAATACAAGATTCAGAGGGCAAAACTATTAAAACAAATGGCAGCAGCTTAATGGCTCTCCCAGAAAAGAAGACAGAGTTGTTTCCCCTGCTCCCCCTCCAGTGATTCACCTAGGAAGCTGACAGTTAATTTGCACAAATACACTTTCTTTTTCCCCTGACTGAAGGAGCTAATGGTGTCAGAAAAATTCTAGGATGTACTGTTCAACTTGAGAACTGCAGAAGCCCTTAATTACTACAAAAGATTGTCCATTAAATAAAGAAACAAATTCCTTTGGTTAAGAAGACTGCCTTTTCTGCTTGCTGTTCTGTATTTTAGCTTCATGTAGTGGAGCCTAGAGTAAATTTCCAGCAGAGGAAAGCCTTCTCTTTAGTTTTCCAAGATGCCCCCAGCCAAGGTACCTTCCTTGCAGAATTAATGTTCTTTTATTTTGTTTTCCGTTCATTTGCTGGTGCTCGGGGCTAAAGCCTTGGGCCATCCTTTAGTTTTTCAGGGTTTTATGTTTTTTAATACCTCCCACAACCTCGATTTCTACTGTTGTTTCCTGATGGACCTTTGATGATGTGTGCATTGATGCTGCATCTGAGAAGTTTTAGAGATTCTAAAGTGATGCCCCATTTTTCCTATGGGGTGGTTTACAAAATTGCCAATTAAAAATAACATCAATCAAAACTGTTTGATTTTAGAGTTCAAAAAAATAGCATAATTAAAAAGGTGGAGCAGAAAAAAATAATAATTATAGGGACATTCTCCACTGCAAACTATGCACCTTGTAATATGTCACCTTAAAGTGTTCATGCTATGAATTACTCATATATATATATCTTACATATATATTATTTTATACATATAGATGAATTACTCATATGGCTTTAAACTGGAAGGGGTTAGATTTAGATTAGATATTAGGAAGACATTCTTCATCATGAGGGTGGTGAGTCACTGACACAGGTTGCCCAGAGAAGCTGTGGCTGCCCCATCCCTGGCAGTGTTCAGGGCCAGGTTGGGTGGGGTTTGGGTAACCTGATCTAGTGGAAGGTGTCCCTGCCCGGGCCCGGGGGGGGTTGAAACTCAGTGATCTTTAAGATCGCTTCCTGCCCAACCATTCTGTGTTTCTATATTGTAAACACAATGATCTTCCCAGCACTGAAGTTTCAGTTCCAGCCTGGCTTTACTCTTGCTGGGATGTCTAAAAGGCCTCAGCATTGTTGTCCCAGCATACCGGTTCTGCTGTACATTCTTACTGTGTGCCTACTAATCTACACACTTGTGACACTATGGATATAATTTGAATTGCTTTTACCAGAGATGAATCTCAACGATTTTCCTTGAACAGAGGTAGTATTTGCCCTAGGTGCTGTTTCTAGCTGTTTTACAGAAATATGAATAGTCTGCAAAAATCAGAGCTGGTTTTAATTTTGAAAACAACTTTCTGTGTAGGTTCAATATAGTACAGCACTTTAATGCAGCCCCAAACTGAATGTTGCATGAGCCCCTGGCCTCCTTACTGATACAACAGTGTATTTTGCAATAAAGTTCTGCACCTCGTTACATGCCAGGTATATCAAAAGCTGCCTTACTGCTCACTGTTTTAATAGCTATCACTTTTTAAAATTGGTAAGCCTTCATGCAGAAAGAGGGAAAAAAAAGTCAACATACCAGTAACTGTTGTTGCTCACTGCAGAAGGGGATTAACAAATACTGCAACAAGTTGAAGGTGAAATTATTACTACATGGTCTGCCTTGAGTCCTAGCAAGCTCTCGCCTGAAATCTATCAACTGGAAGGTCACAATAATGCTTTATGAATGTAATGTAGCTTCAGGTGTAAAAGTCTGTTGCCGGAACCAGAGACAGAGATGGAGGGATTCATCAAAGAGATGTAGTAAAAATGCCATCCAGACTACAGATATTATTCTTAGGGAGGCAGACATAACCCAATACTGATGTTCAGACTATTACACCTAACAAAACTAGTTTATTTTTGAAGCAGTTCATTAATTAAGAAGTAACTCGGGGAAAAACTGAAGATGCTTTCTACAGAAAATTAAAGTAGCAATATAAGTTGTGAGTACCCTAATACTTTCAAATTAATGAAATTTAATTTGAAAGATAGAATGAGCTTCCAATCATGGTCCTTATATCCCAATATGTTGTCTGGAAACAGAATTCATTTTAATTAGTGGTAAAAAGTATTACGATTTTCCAGTTGCAAAACCCCATAAATTTAGAACCCTTTTCAGACAAAGAGAAGGATTATGTTACTTGTTTATAAGACTATACAGAATATTTTTAGTAGCATTAATGATTAAAAAAAAAAAAATCGTATGTATTTTTGCTTTTTAACAGCCTTGTAATATCTATAGCAATTGTAAAACTACATCCATTGTTCTTGCATTGTGTCATTAGAAAGTGTTACATTTAAATCTTCACTAACTTCTTCGAGCTTCTTCCAGTTTTCTGTTACTTTCTGATACAGAAAGCATGCATATTGTCAGCCACTAGGGGACATGGACGAGTAATTCAGCCTGTGCTTTCAAGTCCCTAGAGCTGGGACTTGCCTTTATTTCCATTTCAGCTTTCACTGGCACAAAGATCAAACATCCCCAAAATTGCTTCCAAACTCGAGTCTTCCATATGGCATAACATGGCATCACCAACTGCGCCAGCAAGAGAGCTCTAATGGGTCCTGACGTACAACATCCCTATTAAGTGCCACAATGAAAGCAGCAATTTTAGCTTGTTTTATAACAGACTTCACAGAAGCATGTCTGTGCTTCAGAGAATCTTTTAAGAATTGTAAAGCAAAGCAGGAGTGTAGAAAAAGGTAACCAGAAGTATAGCTACTTTATTACAGATGATTAAATAGGAGAATTGTTAGTTTATAGATGAAGATTTTAGTAATTGAAGAGTCTCTACAGAGAGGCCCCATGGCGTTGCACACACAACATACGCATGCATGCACCAGCACTGGTTGTGAGCAGATATGTCTAATATACATGCCTTATTTGTTTTTAAAAATCATACTTGAAACGAACAAACAGTTACTATTTTTATTTATACCTCATCGCCCTGGATTGCATCACAGAGCTCTTCAGATATAGCGGGGTTTATTACACGGCACAGGGCAGGGGCAAACAAGCCACGAAAGTAAAACCTTTTTTTGACAAATCAAGTACAATTTTATTCTGAAATTAAAATTCTTGCTATCTCCTCAAAACTAATACGGCCCACTTATTCTTCTGCATAGACAAATCTACTGTGCACAGTAGTTCCCCTCTTACGACCTGCATTTGCAATTAACTGCAGAATTGACATAATGTGGTAGCAGGAATAGCTTTTTTTCATTAAAGTACTTTTTGGTAGTGATTTTTAATATGCACACACACATTCCTAAGATATAGCTCTGCTCTTCTTTCCATGAGAGCGTCCCTTAATTACTTTGTGCAGCTGAATAACAGATGCATAGCAACAATAGATCAAGAAAAAGCATTGAAGATCTCTATAAAATAGTGGCTTGGTAATGGGTGGTACTGGAGAGATAGAAAACATGGCAATCATTAGAGTGGATAATTAACAGGCCAGTACATCAGCAAAGAGATCTGTGGCTGAGTGCAATATGGCAAGATGTCTCAGTCTGTCTCAAAAGCCATTTTTCCCCCTCTGACCTCATGCTCAGTATACATAGTACATGCAATGACATACATTTCTACTTCCATAGACAATCTGGGGAGAGATTTGTTGGCTACCTCCCTCATTAGAGAGAGACGAGGAGTTCCAGGGAAAACCAGCAACACAAATAGGGAAGGCAGAAATAAATTTATGCTAATGGGATGGTGGTACTGAAAGAACATCTTGGTGTGGGACAACGTTTTTATTTTCACAGTATAACGCTCATTTCAGTAGCTCAAATGCTGGTGACATGGTAGAACAGTACTTCTTTTTTTCACCACAGTTCATCTAAAGAGCTAAAGACATCACTGAATTCAATATTAACAAAGCACTGTAACATCCCTGTGGAAGTTGTTGATATAATCTGCAGATGCTTACAGTGAAGCACCACGGGTCAAAGCTAAATGTTTAAAAATACATGTATACAAACTATAGCTATGAGGACATTGGAAAGAAATGTATTCTGTATAGTTCATCATAGAATCATGTTGCAGTGTTAGACCAAAGAGCATCCTGCATCCTGGAAAAGGGGTGACTGGACACCACAGCTAGCTGACACCTTCTGTATCAGTTTGCAATGGCAGCATATAGATATGAAACTCTTGCACTGACTTCGGAGTAAGAAAAAACGAAGGAAGCAAAATAATGTATAGACAGAGTTTTTCTGGGACAATCGTGCTAGCTGTCAATTAGAAAATTAGTTTTTACTGTAAGTTTTTAACTTTAGCACTTGTTTTCTACTTGCATATCTTTGAGCTATCTAGAAATATTCCTCTGTTACCTTGAGGATTTTACTCCATATATCTCTATTGCTCTCACTGGTGTTTACCTGATTCATGTTTACTTTGCTTAGGAAAGGAATCAGAAACATTGCTTAATAGAGTAAATGTGTTATCGCACTGTAATACACTAGTAAATGTAAAAGGCATATCTCAGCACTAGTATGGATGGAAAAGGCAGGATATGCAATAAATATTTTATGGCAGGGAAGTTGTGTTTAGTGACCTGTATAAGCTTCAGGGATTTCATTCTACAAGTGTGGTAATAGATTTGTTTTGTGATGCGCACACCACTCAAACTTGTAATCAATATAAGCAGAGTGGTGTGTCATTTTTGCATGTATTGGATTGAGTCATTCCAGGCAATCAGATCATAAAAGTTCTGTGGTACAATGTATGAAGCTGATGTAAATTACAAAGGACTGCACAGTCCTCTGAAATTGAGTGATCCCTCACGTTTCAGCCAGCTACATGCTATGTTTTCATGAAGAGCTCTTATTCCAAGTATATGAATTGGAAGCTTGAGAGCCTCAAGGCAGTTGCAGTATAAGAACCACTAGTGGATTTGCATATCCATCTCCATTACCAGGGTGCCAAGGGCTAGAATCTGTCACACAGAGGAAGGTGTGGAGTCCTATTCTCACTAAATAGATTGCTCAAAGAGCCAGTACTCTTTGAGAACTGGTTGCATAATTCTCAATTATGCTATTATATGTCCATAGTAGTCCATAACTGTAGTCTCCTTGGAATATCCTGTTGCACACAGAAATGTGAGCTAAGGGGTTTATGTGCTTGCTGTAAAGCAGAGTATGATTTGAGCTGTAATCTCTAGGTGAATTAACTCACTGTTTCGACAGAGCAGGTGGAACTATTTTTGCCTGTCTGATGGTGAGAAGTCTCACATTACCATTGTATTCTATGTTCTGTATGGGGAGTGGTTGGGAAGTGAGCTTGCTGCTGTGGAGGGTCCAAGGGAAGCTGCTTTTGCAAAGGGATGCCTGCAGCCCCACAGCAATCTTTGTCCTGTTCACCTCAACCCTTATTTGGCACAAGCAAAGCTGATTATTCCAGGGCTATGCATTGCTTTGTTACTCAGTTTTCATCCTTGATAGGAAGCTACCAATTTACGTAGAGATTAGCATGTCATCTGGTAGAGGTGCTTCAAAGAAGTCTACTTTTGCTGTACTGTACTGGCTTGCATTTGTGGAATAGGCATATCCAAGGAGGGTGAGATTGATGACTATGAAGCACTAAGATGTTGACTAGAAGTTTTATAGGACAGTTTGTCAACTGTATGAAGTGAAACAGCATAATCCACTGAATGGAGTTGAAAGCAACAGAGTGGCATGAAAAGTAAACGGTGTGAAAAAAAAAGTTTTGTCTTGCTCTCCTAGGATTCAAAATGTTCTTTATATCTGTTGTCTGCAGAAGCTCTGTGTTGTGTTGGTGGCCTTCGCAGCCAAGATGTTCTGCATCTGCTCTGAAAGGCTAGGTCCCTTCTGAGAATATTAACTCAGTATTGACAGGTGCTGCTCAGCCAGAATACCAGCTTTCAGCTTCTATGCAACTTACAAGTAATGTATACCTGTATACATCCCATAGATGTTTCCTCAGTGGTTACCCGTTCAATAGCTTAGTAGGATGTACATCTCTTGTCCCCACAGTGTATGTACATAACAATGGACAGCAGTGTCCAGTACGCTCAAGATTCCAGCAATGTTTTTTAGTCTGAGCTTTCTTTTTTCTTCCTCTGACTAGCCTGCTTCACTCATATTAGCTAAGACATATTTTATGACACTTGCTCGGAGATGAGTAAGTCTTGTCCACTAAATTTCATTTGAAATGTTCATCAGTGCTGTCTTTTCATGTGCATGCATGGCCAATATATAACATGGATAATATTTTGGGTTTACTTTTCTGCAAAGTTATGTGCTAGGCAGTCCATTAAATTAAAGCCAGGTGGTACTGGACAACTTTATCATAAAGTTGTGATTACTTCAGGTTATTAAAAGTGACATCACCTTAGAAAAATCTTCATTAAAGACATTAATTGCTGTAAAGACTTTGTGTGCTTATTAGCTTATGGCGCCTCTGTTGTATGGACACAGTACTAAGCAGTGTCTTGTCAAAAAGGCTGTGTTTTGTCTGAGAAGACAAAACATGAAAGATGAAAAATATTTAATATCATGTTTGTTCCAATCAAGCTGATGGGATTTAATACTTTAAAAATTTTTGCTAACAAGAGAGCAGATAAATGAGGAATGGTAAACAGGACGGAAAAGGGGAGACTTCAAGGAAAGATGATATTGCAGGCATAGGAAAAAGAGACTGGGATCAACTGGGATGGAGTGGGAAGCTGAGATGAAAAGGTTATCAACAGGGTGGCTCAGATCAGATGCAGTCATATGCATTCCTAGATTTTAATTGAGGAACCAGGATTCAAACAACTTCTTTAGCATCTGAGGAAGTTTTCTAAAGAATGTGAATACAACTGTTCTGGCAAATAATTTGATTTGTATTAAAACAGCGTTGCAGTCAGTTCATGTAAAAGTGAACGTGGATTTTATGTAAATGTAATTTTAAAGACAAGGGTTGAATAAAAGTAGAATTATTCAACAACATCAAACACCATCCAGACCTGAGTATTTTGTAAGGTTTGGCGAATGGCTTCATAACAGAAACATAGACTGACTACAGAAGTCATGAGTCCATGTAGACTCATGTAAACCAGCAGTGTTTAATTCTGGTCACCATATACTGTGTATTGAACAAAATGTGGAATCACTTGCAGTTTCAACTCTACTTTAAAAGAAAAAAACACCAACCTATACCTTTTCTATTTGGGATAACTGCAGTGCATATTTGGAATATGTGTCCTAAAAGCTGTGTAGCTATTTAAGTTCTGACTTTTAGAATTTCCTTTTGGTATCTTATGGTGGGTACTAAGAAACTTAGCAGTGTACAGGTCATCTGATATGACAATTTTTTGTCTAAAATGTGTACTTCCTAAAAGGGGCTGAGACTCACCTGAGGAAGTACTATAAGCCTTAGGATTCCTAAACAAATCTCATAAGTACTAATTGAGATATCTTTTTAAAATGATCTGGTGTGAAGAAAGAATGTGTTTGCTCCCAGATGCAACAGCAGTAGTGGCAAGTTTAACTCCACACGAGGGAAAAATACAATTCTTTTCATTCAACATAGAATTGTTTTGCTTACTGCATTTGCATGCCTTCAGCTCACCAATCTGAATGACCACGCAACTGTTTATATTTGAGGGGCAAGGCAGGCATAAGGAAGCTTCCCCATCTTTGCAAACTGCTCCCACCAGTGTATGCTGGATTTGGACTTAAAAGGGATAAATCGTATACTTTAGAGAGGATTAAACCACTGGGTTCAGAGAACCTTCTATCTTCCTCAGAGTTTGCATAACTTAGCTGATAAGAAGAACTTGGTTTTTATCACAGAATTGTGTGCCTGCAAAAGGATAGCTGATCTGACAAATTTTACCGCTGCCTCCATGAAAGGAGGTGCACAATTCCCAGATGCACTTCAGGTCTTAAAGGTAGACTATATGGAGTGCTCCAAAGGTCTAACAAGTTAGTGAGCGTATAAATTGCTCAGTGCACTGCAGGATCAAATAAAATGAATATTAGGTACCATTCAAGTAACAATATCAGTGGAATAATTGGGTTAACTTCCTTTATACTGGAAACAATAGTCTTTTAGAAAGCTTGCAACTGCAATAGGAAGGTTATCTCATGCCATCTCTAGATTAATGCAGTTATTTACCTAAAAAAAGCTTCCGATACAAAGAAAAATTAAAAAGGCTTCACTTATGGCAACAGAAAACCAAATTAAGAGCAAATTCTGTGACTTACGAATGTTATCTTAACATGGCATGAAAGGTGTTAGTCTACAAGGACTAATTATTTGGGCCATTACAGCCACCAGTACTCTTTCCTACCCTCCACCTAGCTTTAAATCTAGCAGTGTATCTCAATTATCAGCCAACATAGGAGTGACTAGACCTAAACCAAATCCCTGTTAACCTCCCCTGCAATGTGTCCTCTAACAAGGGCTTGCGTCACCTCAGACCACACAAACACCTGTGTACATGGAAAAAGAGCCCTCCTAATACTTTGGCCACCCTTAATTGCACAGCTGGAAGCATTTATCTTCCCCCAGTACTAAGGAACAACAGGTTGTGGGAGGCAGTAAAACCCAGAGAAGGCTTCTCTGTCTTAGAATCATTTCCTCTGTCTGTCTCCAGATCTTTTATTCATTCATGCTGCTGTCATGTGTTCCTCGGCTTGGCAAGTAAGTGTGTCAGCTACACTGATCAGAGCCACAAACTGTAAATATTTGGTTCTTACACCACACCTTTTTTTTTTTTTTTTTTTTTAAATCATTATCACCCAGGACTGAAAACCTCCAAAACACATGACACTTCTCTTCCTTTCTAAGTCAGGAAGCGTAACAACAGTGTTAATCTGCTGGGGACTTTTTAAATTTAAACTGCCAAATATAAAAATTAATGAGGTGTGAGGAGGCGCAGGCTTTTGCATCTGTCTATCAACAACTTAAATATGGGAGAAGAAAATGATCTACTTGAATAGCATCTGATTGTGTGATTTATTTTGATTCCTGTCTTGGTTCTGAGAGGCACTTAGTGCACAGAAAAAGAGAGCACTTAATATCTGGCAAGACCAGACCAGTCTCTCAAAGAGTATTAATTTTCAAGGACAAAATCAAAAAGAAATGTTGCTGTAATGTTTCTTTTTAAGTTCCAGCAGAAAGCAGATGCAGCAGGGTAGGCAGGCATCCACAGACAAGTTCAGCAGCCGGAGATGCAAGTGCTGGTGGCATGTGTTGTACCTGGCAGTGCAGCTGTTTGTGTGCTCTGGTTTGTGTCTTGGGTGAATTCAATTTGCTTTGCTACTATCAGCAGAAGTTAAACCCAAATCAGCATGCAGCTTTTTTTTTTTTTTTTTGGTCTGAACCATAAAAGGCCTTTGACTATTTCTCTTCTGTTTCTAACCAAGAGGTGAAACCCTGTAGGTCTAAAATCTTTCTTTTTCTTTTTTATGAAAATATTTTCCTTCATATATATAAATTAAGATGCAATGAAAAGCGTTTATGGTTTTTCATTCTTTCCACTCTGGGGTTTTGTAATACTTCTGAATCATGTTGGAGTTACTGTTTTGGGGTTTCTTTTCAATTCTGCGCTAATGCATGAAGCATATTCATCTTTATATTGCACCAAACCCCTCAATTTTAATGAACTTCTTTAAGGACTTCATTCTATACCCATTGACATTAATTAAGAAGTTCCATTGGTTTAGCTATCATTTGCTTGGGGCTACATTCACCAAGGAGAGAGTTACAGAATTAGCCACTGAAATATCTTAAGCCAAAGTGAGTCTGAACTTCCAATTGCCTTGGAGACACAGCTGCTTGATTCATAACTGCCAAGAGGACTCCACCTGTGCAACATCTGAAGGTTGATCTGTTGAAGTGTCTTTTAAGGGGCTAGTGGTGGCCAGAGAGGCTGCCTTGGAGGTTCAGGATTGTGGTTCATCAGCCTCCACAGTCTGAGGGATTTGATTTGGGGGGCTATGCCATATATGTTTCTGTATGTACCTCTGCTTGTTCTCATTTCTCAGTTGCTACCTAACATTGTAGTTCATTCTGCTGACCTATTGTGACTGGCATGTGAGAGGCTTAAGGGCTGTGCACGGATAGGAAGTATTTTGTGTGAGCCCAGCAGAAGGTAAGGAGGGAGAATCTGGTTTAATACTTAAGGTCTTTACCTGGGAAAGACCAGACTGAGTTTCAGTCTGAGTTTACTGTTGTCATTGTGGGTTGAAACTGGCAAGAAATACTGAGTCTTGTGGCTTACTTGTTGAGGTTGAACAGTGTTGCACAGAAGAACCAGATTAACTGCCTCCAGAGTCAAGTAGTCAGTGTTTTTTCTTTGTCTAGTTTCTCGTGTTCTGTGATAAAAGTTCTGTCTTGGATCTGACTCCAAATCAAAGTATGTTGCCTATTAGGTGATGCAACCTGCCTAAATATGTAGAAAGGTACAGCCTGCAAAGACTAGTGATGTGGGCACATAACTTTTTCATAGAAATATGTGGTTATTTTTTCAGTATTCTTTCCTTTTAATAATAGCAGGAATTTTTGCCTTGCTGTGCTAAGAAACCGAAAACTTCTTGCACACGTTTATGTATACTTGTGTGCATGTGTAAATAAGTTAATTTTGAGAAATGAACAAAGCAATTTGTCCCCTTTTGGAGTTTATTAAAGGGAATGGGCATTTAACTTACTCTTTGGGTTGCATATAGAAAACAGAATAACAAAAAGAAAGCAGTACTTATCCTAAACAGCAGCAATAGTTGCTTTATCTCTTTGTCCAGATATTTTCTGCCACATAACACTCAGAGCTCATTATTTTTACTGTTTTTAAATAATGTGTATTGTGTATCTGTGCAAATCCACATTTTGAGTGGGCTGATAACTTCCTTCAAGTGAGATCATACAGAAGCAGCAGTTGCTGAAGTACATATGGGTTATAATTATTTTTCTAAAATGTATTTAGAAAGTGATGCCTATTTTGGAAAATACTGAGAACTTAATCTACTGCATATGGTTGATAACACTGTTTTTTAAGAAGTTGAAATTATTCTGTGCTAATTGTTTATTCATTAACAGTTTAGCTATTTTTTAAAGCAAGGCCATATAAATTGAGCAAAAGGGCAGAATAAAGTGTAAGCCTGTACTATTTTTGTCCAATACTCATTAATCAAATGCATTTTGAAACAAACTGTAGCCTTGATTCACTTACCCAGTATTATGCTGATGTAATTCCATCAAATTCTGAGGAGGTTTCTCTCTTTTACACCAGTGTGAGTAAAGAGGAAAATCAGGTCTTGCATCTCTAGCAAAATGCAATTTGTTTGCCGGGAAGGCTGGATAAAATATAGCTATCACTGAGGCAATATGCCTGTAGCTGCTGTGCTTACCACAAGCAGCTCAAAGAGAATTATTTAATCCTTGTTTGCATAATAACTTCTGATAAATAATTCAAGAACGTATGGCCTAAAGTTTTTTAAGGCAGTGCCTGAGGGAGAAACATGACTCTGTTCCAGTTTTAACAAGGAACCAGGAACCCCAGCAGAGTTGTTAGAGCTGTATTCAAGCTTTTTGGACATGTTTTGGTGTAAAAGGTACAGTGAAATGCACAAGAGGACTTCAAGATATTTCATGGGGTGTTGTCACAAGAGGAGATACACCTCTGTGCATTGCACATTTGTAGTGTGAGAGGAAACTAGCAAGCTGGAAGATAGCTCTTTAGTAACAGGACTTAATACTGTAATCCGTTAAATCAAATGTCTAGAGAGTGCTGCTCCAAACAATTATTAATTTTTTTTTAATTATTGCAACAAGATGCTTAATGCAGGCTTGCTGACATTAAGTGCTTAAAATTGGCTTTTCCCCTCTCTATGGTTATTTTTAACGTGTTAAAGTGGTCTGGGTTAAGGAACAAGAATGCCATTGTTATCTTTGGCTACTTTTCTTTTTCTTCATATTTTGTGGTTTTGGGGAATTATTTATTTATAGGACTAAAACAATCCTGTTAACTGACATAATAACTTGAATTTATCTCGGTCAGATGGATTCTGATACCCTTATTACTTGCATCTGTTTACTGCCATGGGGGTTGCTTTGAGTTAATACATAGCTGAATGTGAATAAGGAGGCTAAACCTGGTCCTTACATCATTGATCTGCAAGAGAGGTAAAAAAGGTAACTGTTATTCCTGGCAAACAAAGATATATTGCCATTTGAAAACTATGTGTTCCCAGTCTATCATGATTTTGACATGTACCTATTGACATGTATCTATCATGATTTTGTACCTATACTGTTTTTATGTAATACCTATAGTACTATGTAAACCCCTTGTATTTACTAATTACAATAGCAAACAACAGCTGCTTGTTTGGATTAGAGCAAAATCCTGTTTATTCTCATCCAAGTCTCTGACCTGAATTTTGTTTGGTTTGTGTTGTGGAAGAGTTCTGTATGATCACACTCTTTCATACACCCTGGTTTTGCTTCTCTATATGGAATATACAAAACCCACTAAAAGTTATATTGACTTTTCTAACAGAAGGATACATAAAAGGTAACCTGGAGCAATTCACCTGAAGCTTTAAGCTTCTTAGGAAGTACAAAAGCATGGTCATTTCCAGGCTGTTGTACTCTGTAGGCAATTCTGGTTTATATTTCTGTTACCTCAGAATAGACATTTGTGAAGTTGGATATTAAGTGAAACTTCATAACAAGCAAAATACTATTTTTATGCTGGTGGTACAGATCTTCTATAAAAGTTATTGCTGGATGTATTTTTCATTGACTTTCTATCTCATTCTAATATTATGCAAAGAAACTGAGGTTCCACTGAAGTTTTATTGGTGAGGTAGAGTGAGAATCTCAGGATTGTGCTGTTTGTTCTTATCTGAGGCAAATAAATTCCCTAGATTTTTGAGAGCTTTTAATCTCAGGGTGCCTGATTTTCATGAACTTTTGACTGGAAGTCAGCACTTTGGCAAGAAATCAGTTATTCATGCAGAAGGCTCATAAAAAGAGTGCAAATTTGGCAGAAGGACAAACCGTAATGTGAATGTAGTAATTGTTCAAGTGTCTTGTCAGGCTCTCGCAGGCAGGCTGTTAAAATGCAAGTGTGGATGACAGCTGTGTATCTCCAGGTGAGGTTGATTTTGTTTGAAAATCTGGGTTTGTTCTATGTAGGCAGTTTGAATTTCAACAAGGAGAAACAGTACATGTACCATGCTTTATGTTCAGCTTTTCCCTGTGTGTTTATCTGCAGAATTCCCATTGAGACTCTTTTTGTTACAGTGTTCCCTGGAAAATCCTTTAGTATCTCATACTGTGCTTCTTTCAAACCTGAGGTGTAACAAATCCATTTTAATCTCTCCATCTCTTGATGGCAGAATATCAATGCTGTAAAATTGTATTTTAATGTAAACCTCTGGTGTGTTTTGATTGGCACTTTTATTATTTCCATTTTTCTGATTATATAGAGGAAGTCTGTCATAGGATTCGGTTATACCTGGATACTTATAGTTATACCTGTAAGTAATTTTACAGTCTTACTCTTTCTGCAGCATCATGTAGTCTTGATCAGTAAGATACTATACCTGCACTTGATTTTAAGTATTAGAGAAGTACCTTTGAGTTCAGGAGCTAGATGTCTCATAGCACCTTTATAAATCAGAGCATATGTGAGTAAGGGGCATTAGCTGCCTAGCTATCATTTTTATATACAGAAAGCATGTTTTATTCTGAAGAAAATCCAGCCTTAGTAAGTTGTAAACTAGAATGTATCTTGACGAGCTCAAACTTGAAGGACCAACACTTGGCTTTATGAGTATAGTGATACTGGTAGTAAGGACATTGATACTGCAATTTGTTCACAGTACCAAGACCCAATTTCATGAGAGGTAATCTAATAACAGGAAATTAGTTATAGTGCAAGAACAGTATCTGTTCAGGCATGAAACTATATAGATGAGTTAAGGAAAAATACGGTGGGTGGATTTTTTGTTTTGTTTTATTTTGCTTTGTTTTGGTTCGGTTTTTGTTTGTTTGTTTTGGGTTGGTTTTGGTTTTTTTTTTTGTTTTAATTTTTTTTTATGTAGACCTTAATGTCAAAATGCAGTCCTAGTTTTAGCCATGTCAATGACCTGCAATTCCTTTGTCCATTACACAAGTGTTGAGCTTATCAGAGGTTACATATTGGGTAGTGCTTTGATAGCTCTTGACTTTCATCTAGTGATTCTCCTGAATGTTTGTTTTAGTTTGTGTTTAGCTATATGCTAAGAATAGGCACATAGCCAATTACTCTCTAGCTCAAGTGGCGTGCTGCAGCTCACTTCTCTCAGAGTCTGGTGTCTAAGTCGTCATGGAAGGGACAAAGCAGTGCTCGTGTATATAGAAAGTGTATCTCACATTGGGAAGAAAGAATACATCTTGATAGAAATTCCAAGAATGGTTGGGGTAGTTAAATTGTATATTTAACTGTACAATTACAATCTTAATATTAAAATATATAATTCTCCCATAAATAACTACAGTGCACAGGTATTGTGAAGCCCTATTCTAATACACAGGGGAATGATGTGATCTGCAGGCTCCAACTGATGAACTTGAATAACAGATTTGTCTTTAATCTTAGCTTTAAACAAATAAAAAGCCTTCCCTATATGATAGAAAATACTGAAGTAGCAAGAGTTAAGCTATTCTGAATTGTGATCTTGCAAATTGAATGCTGATTGCAATTTGAAAGTCAGATTATATTATATCATTTGCATCAGAAATATTTCTAGAACTGACTAATTACAATGCCCAGTTACTTTTCAACCCATGCAAAATTTCTTTGCTCATTTCTGTGGACTTTCTACCCAGCAGGTTGTACAATGGAAGTGCTGCTTCTTCATACTGAAACCCCAGGAGTGTGTCTTACCTTTCAGAAAAGTTGTTTTTTTTATATAAACATATATATGGCTTAAGATGGCTAAGCTTGTTTAAATAAATAAATAGAAGCATGTTTTTAGCATCTTCCCCTAGAAATCCTTTATTACAGGCAGCTGCAACCTGTTCATAGCCTGTAGGAATGATTTTGCTCAGAGGAAGCAAACACTCCCGAGACTACAGAGTACATATGTCTGAAGCTCTGTTTGACACCATAGAAGTTTTTCTTTGTTGTTCGTATCTCTCACTACTCCAAGGAAGAAGACCAGTAAACTCAGTTTAACAGTAAAGTTAAGGAACTTGGGGAATACTATGGAGTCTGATACCATTTTATTTTTTTTTTTTATTTTTTTTTTAAGCAGCCACTTCCTCAGCTGCTTTACGTGGATTGATCTTGTTTAAATTCATCTTGGACATTCTTAGTTAAAGAAAAGAGCTTGTTACTTACTCACTGGTTAGTTACAAAACGTTGTGTGAAGTGTTTGGGTCATTTACATGTTTTAGAGTAAATGAACTCTATATTCTCTAAGCATGGACAGTTATGCATATACTTCTAAATAAAACTAGATCTGCTTATCCCTGCTTTTACAGGTCCAAAGTTGAAGTTAGTAGAGAGGAATGCAAATGTTTTTAGTTTTCTGTGTTTCTTGAAATGGGGTAGCTTCTTTAAGTGATCATTGCCACGTGAGAGAAAGGTTTGACATTTCTGGACCTGTCAAAAAATTGACAAGACAGCAGCCTTGCAGTGCTGCTCCTCTGCATAACTGTTGTTGGGATCAACAGCCTCTAATCAGTGCCTGCAGAAGGAGAAACCACAGAGTTAACACTGCTGTTCATGAAGTTGTGCATGAAGATCTTGTCTTGTGATCACTTATGCAAGTGAGTAATTTTATTCATGCCAGTGATCTCTGTGACTTCAGGGAGACTACTCACAGTGATTTGCCAACTTGAAGCTGCCATGTGTAAATTGTAGCTGCTGGAAGTTTTATAATTATGTATTTTTTAATTAAATACTACATATGAAAAATATAAATTATTTCTCCAGAGCCGACGAATAATATGATACATAAAGTTACTCAGATTAAGGTGCTAGAGTTGCGGGAAGAACTGCCATCTTAGTTTGCAAGTGACATCAATTTGTGTGGCTAACATTATATTACTAAAAAACAAAATGTAAATCTGTAGCCTGCTGTGAAGGGAAGTCTGCAGTTTCAATGAACACTGCAGGATCTACCCATAAATATTCATTAAACAGTGCATTACTGAAAATGAAATGTAAGTGCTTAAGGTAATGGAATAAAAGTAGTTGAGAAGCTCTTTCAGACATGTTCAAAAACGGGATAGGAAAGAGGTAGAGTAACTAGGATAAAGTTTCTGACTTGCTTTTTGATCTTAAAAGGTAGAATAAAAGCACTGTAAGGTTCATGGCACTGAAATGCCTTGTCTCACAGCTAGGGAAGCCACATTAGCTTTTGATGGGGAAAACCAATAGAATTTCTGCCTCCCTGGACACATGTTCAGTTACATCCTTCCATGGTGTTATTATATCAGGATTTTTACTTCTTTACATCAAGAAAAATGTCAAGTATTGTAAAGCTCATCATTCAGAAACTTCAGAAAATAACAAAGTTGCTATTACTTTTTTGGTTTTCGTTAAGGCCCCCAGAAATAGCAGTTCACAATAGGCTTCACTGCAGATGGAAGTGATTATGACTCTTTTCTTTATATGACAGTAATCGGGTCTTTTCACACCATTGCTTTCCAGCACAAGGGTGGTGCATACTGTGACTGACCAGTATGAAAAGAGGGAGTGAAATGCTCATATAAGTTGAATTTCTCCTGCGTGGTTCCCTCAAAGTCAGTGACAATCTGTGCTTGTCCCACCTAGTTTGAGGCTCTTTACCGAGGTATCCAGATTAGAAACTTGGTGGCCAAAATTTATCTTGGGGTATGCCGTGTATTTAACCAGATAGCATTTCTGAAAGTTTTGTCAGGATTCTGAGTTAGCCATGCCTTTGAAAGGTAACTGCCAATGCTGTTTCCTTGACATAATGCTGACAGATACTACTGGGCTTCTAATCTCTAGAGCTTGGTTTTATTAGAACATCGTAGCTTTTGAAATAGGAAGAACTCTGATCTGCAGGATGAGACAGGTCATTCAAGGGCATAGTGCACAGGAAAAAAGTTTGCTTTATTAATCTTTTATTTGAACAAGATCTTTCCTTCCCTTTTTGCTTTCTCAAATCCAGCAGTTTTCAGTGGCTCCAATGGGTTGGAGAACGGATTTCCAGGTGAACATGCTCTCTGTCAGCTGACAGAGCAGTTCTGCTCCCTGCTTGTCTTGGGAATCGCAGTGCCTTGGGCTGTTGGTGCCTTCTGTGCTTTTCCTGCTGCATTTTGAACTCCAGAAGGTCTCCAAGCTGAGAAATCTCCTCTTCCACTGTGAGTGCAGTAACCTGAAAAAAAGATGAAAAGGCCAGCATTTAAAGACTATGACAGTAAGCTTTTTCACAGCTGCCTCTCCTAAATTGGAGCCAATGTTTCTTGAGAAGCAGTCAGAATAGGTGTCAGAGCAGCTCCTCAAGTAAACCAAGGCATGGAGGGTTGGAAAACCAGGGTAAGTTTGGATAGAGATGATCTGCTGCTGCTGCCAAATCAACCTTATGGATGTTCTTATCCCACTTGTGAAAGGATAGCATAAGGGAGCTGAATCTTGATAAAAGTACTTTTTGAAAAATGCGTGGTGTCTCTTTGGTTAAACTGAGTAATTTGACCCTGCTTGACTGAAATGACAAGCTGGTTGTTGAATGAAGAGGTGGAATCAATGTTTCCCTTAACGTCCTGTAGAGTTAGCATTGCTGTAGTGTGTTGCATTAAATCCTTTCTGATGCCTTCATGGCTTGTTTATCTGAACACAGATTAAACAGTGTGTATATTGGATCAAGCTATATCTGGAAATGGTAAAGAGAATACTTGTCTTCCATATAGTTAAATTAATAGCATACAGGATTTAGTATATATTAAACTGTTGCTGCTTTTTTTTGATGCAAACCATAAGTAAATAATACATATTTGCATATGATATAGCTCCTTAATTATTTAAAAAGCTGCCTTGGGTAAAAACTTTAAGTACATCTAAATAAATTGTGTAAGGCAAAGTGATTTTATTTTTTATTTAAAATAAAGGCTTTTTAGAATGTTTTCATTGGGGACAATATTTCAGTAAAAGATCTTTAACTGAATTTACTCTGTGAATACAAAAGAGAGCTTTTTGGGGGCGTTTTTGGTTGGTTTTTTGTTTTTCTTTTAAAAAGGGAGGTAATAAAAAAAAAAGGCAAGAAAACAACAAGCAACCAAAGGGAAAAACAAACAAAAAAAAACACAACAAAAAACAATCCAAAGCCTACCAGCTTGATATTGGTGATATCAACTAATAATACCGTGGTATTGGTAATGAAAGTGCAGTCATGAAGTTCCTATTATGGGGGTGAGTTTTTCAAATGCCATGTAAGTTGGGAGAGTGTCTCCAATGAGGTCAAAAGACACACAGAAATGAATCAAGTTCAGTTTTGCTGCCTGAGCCTTAGCAAGGGGATGCTGTGAAGTCTGCAGACTGGGGACAGATACAATGAATCCCTGATGGCAGCTTCTGCTATTTTTGTTGTTGCCACTGCCCTGACAGAGGCCTCATGTCTGTAGTAGCTCTCACAAAAAGCATGGAAGGAGTAGGAGGAAGACACAAGGTAGTGAAGGAATAGCTCTTGGTAGGGATTACCAGAATATCTTTCTTGATCTGACGGCAGCTGGGTCTGAACTGTTGTGCAGCAACTTTATGTGTTGATGAGCTATCCTTCAGTTCCAGAACAGTATCTACATATTAGAAATTAATTTCTGCAAACTTTCACCAACTTTCTTCTTCTATTTCAATCTTTTGGTATTCTGTAAAAACTAACATTGAGAAATATTCACCCTGCAGACCTGTGCAAAACAAGCTTCTGTACCTTTAAATGTTGTGCATGATATGCCAAAATCTACCTCTGTCTCTGTATATGACTCCCTCAAAAAAAAAAAACAACAACAACAAAAAAAAAAACACAAACAAAAAAAAAACACATGGGGGAAGGAGAGACACATGAGAATACGTGTACTGAGAAAGACGTAGAATTACAGGTATTGAAATTGTTAGAATATATTAATTAGAGGTAACATCCATCATATTTTTCGTGTCTCTCAAGACAAGAGCATTATTGATTGTTGAAGTTTACTTTTGGTCACTGACTTCTTCACCTGCAGAGCTGTCACTGTAGCTTACTTGCTGTTTGTTACATTCTAGCTAAAGTTTCTAAATTTCCATTCTTAGCTGAAGATGTATCACAAGATCGAACAAATGACCTTTAAGGTGTAATAACATCCTTTAGACATCAGGAATTAGTGTGTTGCATCTATCAGTCCTGCAGGTGTGTACCTAGTCCTGTAGTGCCATTCCTGTAATAAAGTTACAGCTTTGAGAAGGACACATGCAGCTATCACTGAAATTGGTACTCTTGTTTCAGCATTGTTATTACCGTCATGTGTTATGTAGGTGATAGAATAACAGAATGTGTATTTGAGCCAGCTACACTTTTATTGAACTCATTTTTACTGTATTTATTTTTTTTTTTCAACTGAAGTTCTGTTCACAAGGTAATAATTAGGGTAAATAATCTTTTGGTTTAGATCAGGCAAGAAAGTTGAGTGCTTGAGCACCTAGTCTGAGGCTTTGCATAAATACTTTAAACATTATGTAGAACTGCTGTACATAGGATATTTCAGTACTCTAAAAACCTGACTCCTAGTTGGAAAGAGAAATATGTACTTACTAGTTCAAAGGACAATTAGGTGCTTTTAATAATGCACTTGTAAGACTTCACATGCTGTAGTTAATAAAAATTTACTTCTATAAGCAGTTTTAAGTGAAAGACAAGTCTTTTGTCTGCAGTATACATTAATAGAAAATAATGATTCACAATGATAACTTCAAAATGTCTGGTTTAGGCTTCTGATTTTCAAGGTGAGAGGGTTTAGCATTCACAAATGAAAATGTTAGTTTGTGTAGACTGATATTTTAAGTTAATGAAGGTTGTTCCTTAATAGAGGTGTGATGTTGGCAAGAAATACTGAAATGAGTGTTACCAAAAGTTTTTACTTTCCTCACCTGGAAAAGCGCTGTTAAAATCGGGAGTAATTGGGAGTAATTCCCCAGTAAAAATGGGGAAAGGAAGTAACAGAATACTGCAAACTCTGACTGATTGGAACACATACTAGAAACATTGCGTTAGTGTTCTTCATAAATGACCAGCTGAAACAAATTTAAATGTGCTGATCCAGACTATTCTGGCATATTAGTTTAGGTAATAAGAGCCCATCCTCTGTGTGTTAAGAACATCACAAAAGGATGAGATAGCCCAGCAAGAGTCTGTGTGAAGACTGTGTGAAGAGATGTGGTAAAAATGTCTTCTCTTATAGTGCATAAAATAAGGAGAATTACTCTCCTAGTGCTTGCAGGGTGCCCATCTCCTAATCTTTAAGTTGAAAGCCAAGCGTGGTTAGGCTAACCATTCCCTTAGCCTCTTCTTGTTTTCCCGCATCAGTTATACAGCCCTGTTTAAAAGAATTGTTATGTATAATTATTTTCTTTGCAATAGCAGTGCCCACTCGCTGCTTCTGTAATCCCGGGTGTGCTGTAGGAGGTGTTATATCTCTAGCTAAGTAGGTTTTTAAACCTCACTCACTGCCTCTTAGAGATCCCTGTTGGACTAGTCACTTCTATTACATCCACATTCTGAACTTTCTGGAGTCTGGATTTAAATTGAAACTTGTGAAATGCTTTAGTGAGTTTACATCAAATTTCATAGCCCAAGAGCTGTATGTCACACAATTTGAAGACCTACTTTTCTGAAAAAATACTTGTCAGGTCTTTCACCTCACAGAGGAATTTTTTTCCAATGATTTATGCCATCTTTGAGCCTGAAGTAAGAGAACTAAGGATCAGTACACCTATGGATTCATCATACAGACTGAGCAGTCAAAAGCAGTCAGAAATATCAAAGTCTTATTTACAAAGTCTTATTTATCAAATGTCTTATTTACAGCTAAAGCTAATTTAAGGGCAGTTAGACTGTCAGTGACATTATTGGTATGTTTACCAACATGAAATGTAGATGTTACTTAGTTTGAGAAAGTTCTATGTGTGAATGCGTAGGCATCAATAGCATTGCAATTTGCAATCAAGTGGAAGAAAAATTGCACGAAGAAAGAGTGAGTCACCTTAAAACCAGGAGAGAATGACAGGAAGAATCAGATAAATATCTGCAATAATAGACATAAGTCACAGAGTGGTATCCTATTGACAGTAATATGCTTTTATTTCCATGAAAGAATAAGGACACAATTCTGAAATTGGACTAGCCATTACAAGGGACTGGACACTCCTTTTGCTAAAAGAAGGCTGAACTTAGAGCTCTGTGGCTTCTCAAAAAAAAAGTGCAGAACATTTTGTTTTCCTTAATATTGCTGCACTTTTGTTTGGAAACAGGAATTGCAGGGGAGGAAGGGCGAAGCTACATGCCTCCCACTGATTTTAGAAAGGATAATTCATGTCAGTCTTCTGCAAAGCACCTGCTAAAGCTGTCAAACCCCTGAATCAAAAATGAGGTGTCCCTGAAGTCAGTTCACACCCAGGACTGGTAGTCTGTTGCTGCCGTGTGGGAGGGCTCCAGGGCTCTGAAGAAATAACTTGAGCAGAATATCCTTCATTTGCAGCTCTCTTTCATTTCCGGTGTTGCAGTTCGTCAGTGTGAAAACTTGTAGCTGTTGCAGCTATTAAATGTGTACTTCTTACAGCCATTCTCTGTAAAATATCTCAGAACATCTGTAGGATAGGAAAATAACACTAATAACTAGAGATCTTTTGAAAGTCTGGGGGAAAAAAAACCCACCAAAACTACCAGCATTGCGGGACTTAGTTTTGATGATATAAAATTTTATTTGAGGGGATACATCTTGGATGTAAAACCTAATACAAATCTAATGTTTGTGTTCATAAGAAAATACTAATTAGCAAGGTGGGATAACTCCCAACACTTCTTCTCCTTGAGTATCAGGAGAATGAAACAAAGTAGCTCTAATGTCTCTTCCAATTACATTTATACCTCTGACTGAAATTATTCATTGATCACTAAGCACTGGTAGCTGTTTGCACACAACAGTATCCACAAGTAGCATGCAGCATATTGAGAATTAATGCTGTAATAGGAGCTAATCAATGAAAAACATTCATGACTCTCTTAATGAGATGATAGTGAAAGATTTTTCTTCTGTTTACTGCAGCGCAGATTTGTCAAAATCGACATGGCTGTTCACAGCCAACAGGAAAATGGTTTTCAGCATTAGATCGCAGACACCATTTTTCTCTTTCTCTATAATAATATTAAAGTTGAAAAACGATTACTCTGGTCCCCCTTTATTAAACAAGCTATTACAAAGCAAGTGAAGGATTTCTGCACCTTCAGTTTTCCACCTAATAATAGTATAATATATCCATTGTTGCCTTGACAATATTAATGCCTTTTTGTTTATCTTTTTCCCCGCCACCCAGAGCCTAAAGCAATGAGTCTCACCATTTTCTTTGCCAGCTTGAAACAAATTGTTGCTTTAGACTTTTAATAGTAAAGACATGTTTTTTAACTGGTCTTCATTGTGATTAGTTAATTCACAGGCTTGATATTCACCAGTGACTAGACACAAAAGTTAAGTGAATCTTCAGAATAGCCTTTGGATTATTCTTAATAATACCAGTATTGTGCACTGACACATACCTGTTAACTCTAGAACTCCAAGATACCTTAAAATAAACACATGGCAGATGTTAGGCGTTTAGGCAGAGTTAATGCCATTGACCTACATTTTTTTCTCGTTTATCATGCTACATTTCTGACATTAAAGCTTCTGATACACTGGCTCTGGTATTTTCAGAGATGCTGTGTTCTCAAAGTTCTGTTGATTTATTAGAGAACAGTGAATTCAGCACCCTTAAAAATAGATGAGTAAAGTTTTGACTCTGGAGCATGTTCATTTTTGCAATCAGAAATGGGATGCAGAAATAGCCTTTCCCAGGCATGTGCTCTGAATGTCAGACTACACTTGCAGGCTCACTCTGTTCTGTCTCCAAACAGTAGGAAATCTAGGACAGAATGATCTTCATTGGAAGATCCTTTAGATAATTCCTTTTAATTATTTATGCTGAAAATATTCCAAATGCAAGAAGAAGGTAAAACTACTTAGATTATGCAGATTCAAAGAGTCTTTAGAGACATTCATTAATATTTGCATGCTGGATAGTTTGGTGTGCTGCTTCAATTATCTGAAGCTTGATCAGTCTGTGTAATCGTAATTTGTTCATAAAACTACCCAGGCCTGTCAGCACACTGCCTGAAATTAAGCCTCTTCTGCTTGTGCAGAGCTTATGAAAAATTGAATGGCAGTTCATTTTTACAAAACATGACAAACATAAAAGAAATTATGAATTAATTTTAAACCCTGCTTAGCAGAGTCTTATCAACTTAATGGAGCCCTTTGTCTTATAGAAGTCTGGTATTGGAGCTGATATGTTTAATTAGTATCAAGCATCTCAAAATATCTGTGACTGACAGGTTAGATCGTTGGGTGTCTTCCCCCAACCTCCCCGTAAATTGCAGTTTGAAATCTAACAGTTTTAGTTAGGGAAGATGACTAACATAAGTTTCCCACCTTTACAACAAATTAAACACATGAAAATGGGATTGCTATTGCAGATGAAATAAAGACTGGCACGACCTATGAAATCAAAGATTTACTGCTGAGTGGAGCCTCTATTGTTCTGATATCACAGTGGTCTGGTCTGGGAATATGCATCTGATTTGAATGTGAAAATAATATATTTTCTTTAGCACTTGAAAGATTAACCCATCTGGTACAAGAAATCAAAACCTGTAAGATCTTCAGTAGATCTAAGTCGAGTTCAAATCTAACCATGTGGCAATCACACTACATATGAGTATAGAGATTCTTGCCTGGTATTGCTCAGATAGTCACAGTGATGCTGAACTTCTGGTCTTTGGTATGTTATGAATATTTCAATAAAGA